>SJYR01001680.1:93145-110279 GCA_006410655.1 Kobus ellipsiprymnus
AAAGGCACACACGATTTTTGCCGTTGGTGCTAAACTGTTCACCACATACACTGGGCCCTAACTTAACAAAGCATCTTCATGACAGGCCTGTGCAGAGAACACAACTGTTTATAAAAATGAAAATAAATGCACGTAAGCAGCCAAAAGTTCCCCATCCCACCCCACCCCCCAACAAGAATGTATGGACAGCAAGGGAATGAGATTTCATCCACCTGCCGGGCGAGAAAGGGGCACCCTCTCCCCAATTACTTCACAAGCCTCTGCATTTCCACATACATCAGATTTCATTTCACTCACTGCTAGACCCTATTAGCGGCTCCTAACATCCCCGTTGCCATGGGAACCCCGGGAGGTGAAGCGGGACCAGCCCCCAGTGTCCCAGCGGAGCAGTCGGCCTGGTTAATGTGGGGTCACTACATGGGCCATCCCCAAGTTTGGTGCCTTCTGGCGAGCAGGACTTTTCTGCTCTCCGTCTTGGGGGGTGTAGTCACTGCCGCAGTCTGGTTGATCTTTCTTTCCCTGGTGATTAAAGCAGGGAAGATATAAGGAGGAGATGTCAAGTGAAATGGGACAGTGTGCATTTTAGAGGTAGTGATGATTAAAAAAAAAAAAAAAAAACCCGAGGTCTTGTCAATGGAGGCGTGATCGGCCTGCCTTGCTCGGGAACAAAGCGATTTTCTCCTGCTGGGCTCTCGGGCTGCCCGAGTCAAGCAGGAATCCTCTGAAGATCGGGGAAGGCAGCAGAGTGACAGGCCCTGGACGTGCAGGAGACAAGCGTATTTTTAACCTATTGATTTATATTTTATCGAAAAAAAAAAAAAAAAAACCCGAGGTCTTGTCAATGGAGGCGTGATCGGCCTGCCTTGCTCGGGAACAAAGCGATTTTCTCCTGCTGGGCTCTCGGGCTGCCCGAGTCAAGCAGGAATCCTCTGAAGATCGGGGAAGGCAGCAGAGTGACAGGCCCTGGACGTGCAGGAGACAAGCGTATTTTTAACCTATTGATTTATATTTTATCGTCTTGCTGTTCCCAGAGGGGATTTCAAGAAGCGGGAGCGTGACAGCTGGAAGGGACCTCAAAGTCTGTTTAATCTGGCCCCATCCAGGGCGGAATTGTCACCTCGCATCCTTGGAGAGCAGCTGCTATCTGGGCTCTTGCACACCTGGGCAGTGGGGAGCTCAGCCCCTGGTCTGGGGCTCGGGCCCCTCTGTTCGCCGAGCTCAGTCTCCTGGTAACTTCTGCCCGTGTGGACTCTGTCCTGCCACAGTGGGCCATCACCAAGGGGCACCCCCTCCCACTCCCTCTGGGTGAGATTCCTGACTCATGCCCACCCCCTTCATTCTAAGCTCCGGCCTTTGCACCAGCTGGTCCTCATTGTGGGACCCTCTTCGTCTCATTCCACCCCCCACCTCTAATGCCTGGGTTAAATCCTACTCAGCATTCAAATCGCAGACTGACACCACCTTCAGAAAGTCCCCCAGGCTCCTCCCCTGGATTCACTGTCTCCTCCAAAGTCCTTCAGACCCTGCGCTTCCCACTCCGCCAGCACAGCCCACAGGTCTGTCACCACCCTGAGTCATGAGTCCTTTGAGGGAGGCGGGGCTGTGTCTTGTTTTATGTCCCAGTGCTGGGTACAGAGCCTGCTGTATAGCGAGCACTTGAACCGCTCACTGGCAGAAATATAGATGGCATTTCCCAAAGTGATGATGACGAAGGCAGTGAAGCCAGGCAGAGGAGATGCCCTGGCTGCCTGCTCACAAGCCACTCTTCCATCAAGAGCATGTCACCCCTCTTCCTGCTGGGGGGGTAGACTCACCTGCCAGGCACCATGCTGACCCACTAAGCAGGAGGAAAATAGAGGTCCGAGGCCAGGACCCAGGTTGTGCCTGTCTCAGGGTGGACCCAAGGAACTGCCCAGCTGATCAGCCTGGCACTTGGGGAGAGCCGGACAGCCCCAGCTGACCCCCCTGATTCTGCAGTTGGCAGTGGGAAGACCCCTCTGCTCTGGGGGCAGACCCTTCAAGCTCCATGTCCCTCAGTCTCTGGGTCTATCCCTTGGAGGAGCAAGTGGTAACCCACTCCAGTACTCTTGCCTGGAAAATACCATGGATGGAGAAGCCTGGCGGGCTACAGTCCACGGGGTCCCAAAGAGTCGGACTCGACTGAGCAATTGAGCATGCACGCAGGCAAGCATTAGTTCCCAAGGGAAAAAAGAAAGAAAAGAAAAGTGTAGTCGCTCAGTCATGTCCGACTCTTTGCAACCCCATGGACTACAGCCCGCCACGCTCCTCCACCCATGGGATTCTCCAGGCAAGAACACTGGAGTGGGTTGCCATGCCCTTATCCAGGGGATCTTCCCGACCCAGGGATTGAACTTGGGTCTTCCGCATTGCAGGCAGACGCTTTACTGTCTGAGCCAACAGGGAATCCCAGTTCCCAGGGGAAGGGGCTGATGATCAAAACATAGGAGGGAGGCATTTTGATATCACTGACTGGAAAAAAAATAAAATCACCTGAACATTCACAGTGAATTGGAAACTGCACCAGTTTCATAAGAGATCCATATTCTGTCCCCAGGAGACGAGGCGCCCGACCTCCTGTACAGATGGGACTTGGGTCCCGGTGAGGACTCTGTGCGCTGGGCAAGAAGGCTGACCTACAGCGGGTGCTAAAGAAGGGGATGTTGGGGTGACCTCGTGGAGGACATGGGGCTGTGGCCTTGGCCTGGCTAGGGCGCGTCTGCAGGATGGCAGCTTGCTGGCTGACCTTCCGGGAGGCCTGTGGGCACCTCCCTGCCTTGAGCTTTAGAGCTGCTTCGTGTCGCCACGGCCTTTGGCCTCCCTGAGCCCAGCATCCCCCTCCGTCTGCGGGGATAATGTAGGACTCAGGCAATGCCTCACCCAACAGCAGAGCTGTTCTTGGGCCCACGTCTCGAGGATGAAGACGTCCTCCCGGGCCAGCCCTGGCGGGCCCTGGTGCCTCACTCACCCCCTGCACTTAGAAGAATGCCAGCCCAGGGAGGCACAGGCTGGACCAGGACAGACGGGAGAGACGCGGGCAGGACAGGCTCACAGTGGAACTCTTTCTGGGCCCCGGGACACACTGCAGCGGGAACACGACAGCCGGCAGAGTCACGGCCCATCGCCCCGAGGCCCGGCACTCCCGCTCGGGGAGCTCTTGCATGGATGTCCCCGTGCACATGAACTGATGGTGTCCCGAGCAACTGCCCGAAAGCCGCTTATAACAGCTGGAGACTGGAACCTCCGTGCAGACCCACCCACAGGCCTGGCCTGCTCGCCAGGACGCAGCTGCCCACAGGAACACGGGGCGGCGTCCAAGAGCAAAGCCCCTTCTCCCTGGGAGAGACAGCAAGAGGCAGGCGCCCCAGGGTAGGGTCCCTGGGGGGCTTGTCCAGGGCCCCATGGTGTCCACACTGGCAGCTGAAGTGCAGTCGTCTGCACACTGTTCACCTGAACCNAGCCCCTTCTCCCTGGGAGAGACAGCAAGAGGCAGGCGCCCCAGGGTAGGGTCCCTGGGGGGCTTGTCCAGGGCCCCATGGTGTCCACACTGGCAGCTGAAGTGCAGTCGTCTGCACACTGTTCACCTGAACCCATTTCCTGACGCAGCTGCCCGGCCCTCCTGGACAGCAGGTGTGGTCTAGACTCTCTTCCACCCCACAGAGCCCAGCACGGCAGCAGCAAGCGCGTCGGACCGGGAAAACCTCCTCCCGAACATCATATTGCATGAGAAGCAGACGGATTTACTCTCCTGGGCCCCATGCTGAGCACTTTCTGGATGTCAGCTCATTTAATCCTCCCAGGAGCCCTGGTTGGCGGGAACCACTCTGTCCCCATTTTGCAGGTAGGCACGTGGGGGCACACCAAGAGAGGCTGCTCTGACTTGAGAACACAGCCCTGAGGCCTCAGGGAGTCTGGCTGGAAGAAAGGAGGCCCTTTGCCCAGCGCATCCTGGTTGAACTCGCCAGTGTGGGGCTGGAGGACACCAAAGCACGCTTCCTGCTGTAATCGAACTCCCATCCTGAGCTTTGGCCCCTGGAGGTGCCTGGTAAAGCAAGCTCAGAGCTATCCTGGAGCTAAAGAGCTTAGCTGGCAGTGGAGCCCCGGGCTCACGGACCCCAGTGCTGCCTGACAGCTAGCTGACAGATTCCCCACACTGATGGGCTTCCCTCAACCTTGGAGGGTCAGGCCCTGGGCACCAGGCTGGGCTCAGGGTCAGGGCACCCATCCCACCCTAGCCCACCGCGAGCCCACTGCGACCTGGCCAAGTCCCCAGTAGGCTCTCCACCGACTGTGCGCTGGATGCTTTACGGTTCCAATTTCAGACTGTGGCATGTCAGTATTTCACCACTCCTCTGAGAGCCCTCATCCAAACAGAAGGCCATATTAAGGCTGATTCATTCGTAATGCCTCAAAGCCACCACACAGACAGGCTGACCCCCAGAGCATCCGGAGCCGGGGCCGGGTCTCCAGCCCCGCCGCCTTTGTGGCAGCATTCACCAGGGTTCGGGAATGAGTGAGCAAGTGCACACACAGGTGGACGGCACGTGCCAATCAAGCAGGACAGACAGCTGCCCACCTGGAAGAGGCCCCGCCTACCTGAACAGGCCCCACCCACTCGAACAGGCCCCACCCCCTCACCCTTTCTCTTGAACTCAGCCTTCAACTTGCTGTTCCTAAGTGCACATGTTCTGCCCCGTCCTCCTCTCCCCGCCGGGAACATCCTAACTCCTCCCAGGAGCTCCTCCCAGGCACATCTGTTTGGGAAGACTTCAGGCACCTTCTGCCCTCCTCCTGCTCTGAGCATGGCCTGTCAGCCACTCCACCTCCACACACCAGGGCCATGTGTACACGTGTGTGTGTGTGTGTGTGTGTGTGTGTGTGTGAGAGAGAGAGAGAGAGAGAGAGCTCGGGTCGGTGATTCCGTCTCCACACAAGAGGGGCGTGCGTGCACCGTGTGTGTGTGTGTGTGTGTGTGTGTGTGAGCTCGGGCAGCAGGGCCACTGCAGGGTACCTCACCTCTGATGAACCCTCATATCTGGTCATAGTCTTTCTCCCTCTTACCTTCAAAACATGAAAAAAATGATCATTTTCACGCTGGTGGGGCTGGCGTACATGGCTGGCAAAGATTAGACCCTGATGAAAGCTTTCAGCTGGTGCTTAATAATTGCTTCCAGTGAAGCACACTGACAAACCCCTTTGTAACTGAGCCAGGCAGTCCTGCTCCCTCAGGGGCAGAGAGGGGGTTGGACCAAGTGATGGAAAACCGAAGGAGGTCCCCACCCGGAGGGTCCCCACCCCCCGCCCAGACATGGCTATGAATCATGAGACGGGGGTGGGCACGGACCCCTGCCCCCCAAAAGCACCAGGCTTCTCCCCGAAAGCTTGCACACAGGAGGCCAGGAGAGAACATATGTTCTCCCACTGTTTGCCCCAACAGCCCTGTAAATGGGCCCCTGGTTCCCACTTTGCATGGGAAGCGGAGGTGGGAGGGGCAGTGGCCACCCCCAGAGGCACACTCGGGAGACTGCGGAACTAGAACCAGACCCGCTGGCCTGAGGCCGAGCCCATGGCTCCTTCTAGAACAGCCTCCTGGGGAGTTCTCACCAGCCCTAGCTGAAGAGGAAGGGGCTTCCTGCTGACCACAAGGAAGCTGGATGGCCCACTCCCCACCCCGCAGGAAGGCCGTGGGCTCAGCAGTGGACACCTTCGCCCAGATGCATCCACCCGAAGTCAATTCTGGTTAAGAGAAATCGATTCCACATTTATTTACCAGGAGAGGAATCCTGTTTCTCTCTGCTAAAGGCCTCGGAGGGGAAGGGTGAAGATTCGTCAGGCTCAGAAAGCCACGTGGTGGGTGCTAGTTCTCCAGAGTCGGGCCTTGGCAGAGCCCAGCGCTCCCCAGTAGACACCCCAGACTGCGTGGGTGTCCTCATTCACTGCCGCGACCCCAGGAGGCTCACCCGCCCCGCCTTCTCCCCCTCCTCCATGAAGCCCTCCTGGACTCTCCATGCTGGGGAACTCCCCACATGTTCCAGGAGCCTCCCTGGAGGTTCTCACTCCCAACTGAGCCATTAACGCACTTGTCAAGGCTGCCGATGGCACCAGACATTTTCCTCCAGCAGAAACCTCCACAGAGCAGAGAGCCTGGGTCCCCACCTGCCACGCCCTCCCTCTGGATTCAGTGCCTGGGGCCCCCCGGCTCCAGGCTCCTCTGCAGAGCCTGAAGGGCTTCACAAGGGGACGACGACCATGTTCTCAGAGCCGAGGGGTCTGGTCTGAATCCTGGTTCCACAGTTGAGGAGCCCTGTGCTCCCGGGGACTCGATTTCCTCATCTGTGACACAGACGCTGTGTCGGCTCCCAGGGCTGGAGCAGAGATGGAATGAGGCTGGTGGGTTCACAGTGAGCTAGGTAGGGCCAGGGTTAGAGCTGGGACTCAAGTTAGAGTTTGTGTGAGGTTTAGGGTGAGGGTTAGGTTTAAAGTTTGGGGACAAACAGGGCTCCAGCAAGTGCCAGATTCAGGGCTGGGGTGGGACGGGAGGTGGCATGGGCCTTCTCTGTGAAACGTTGTTTTGCATCTCATGGTCTGGGCAGCCCGTGTTTAGTGATGCTCTGAGAAGCACTGTGTGTGGCAGTGTAGGTGAGCTGCTATGACGTGAAAGTGAAAGCATTAGATACTCAGTCGCATCCGACTCTTTGAGACCCCCTGGACTGTAGCCCACCAAGCTCCTCTGTCCATGAAACCCTCCAGGCAAGAATACTAGAGAGGGAAGCCATTTCCTTCTGCAGCGGATCTTCCCAACCCAAGGATCAAACCTGGGTCTCCTGTTTTGCAGGCAGATTCTTTACCGTCTGAGCCCCCAGGGAAGCATCGTATGTGTTAGTGTAGATGACAAGGAAATATCTGTGAGAAGCTTGCTAAACAAACCAATGAACAGTCGGACCCACCTACTCACCACCATGGGCTCCTCTACCGCTTCTGTGCCCATCCTCCTGTATCCCCTGGCCCAGACCCCTGACCTCTCCACCTACTGGGCCAGTGTAGCTGCCACCTCCTCCAGGAAGCTTTCCGGGATGTCTCCAGACTAGGCCGCCGATTTGATTACATCAGATTTTCTGACAGTGGGTGTGAGCTCAAGCACAATGTTTTGGGGCTGAGCCCCATCCCCTCACCATCTGCTCTGTCCTGAAGCCCAGCACCAGGGTGAGATCCATGGCAGGGGAAGGTGCACAGCCCGTGGGTGAACCTACGCTGCTGCACCTTGCCCCTCCCTGCTCTAGTCTCACCTCCCCGTCCGCAACACTGGAGGATAAAGGCCACATGCCTCCACTGCAGAGCCTGAAGGGCTTCACAAGGGGACGACGACCATGTTCTCAGAGCCGAGGGGTCTGGTCTGAATCCTGGTTCCACAGTTGAGGAGCCCTGTGCTCCCGGGGACTCGATTTCCTCATCTGTGACACAGACGCTGTGTCGGCTCCCAGGGCTGGAGCAGAGATGGAATGAGGCTGGTGGGTTCACAGTGAGCTAGGTAGGGCCAGGGTTAGAGCTGGGACTCAAGTTAGAGTTTGTGTGAGGTTTAGGGTGAGGGTTAGGTTTAAAGTTTGGGGACAAACAGGGCTCCAGCAAGTGCCAGATTCAGGGCTGGGGTGGGACGGGAGGTGGCATGGGCCTTCTCTGTGAAACGTTGTTTTGCATCTCATGGTCTGGGCAGCCCGTGTTTAGTGATGCTCTGAGAAGCACTGTGTGTGGCAGTGTAGGTGAGCTGCTATGACGTGAAAGTGAAAGCATTAGATACTCAGTCGCATCCGACTCTTTGAGACCCCCTGGACTGTAGCCCACCAAGCTCCTCTGTCCATGAAACCCTCCAGGCAAGAATACTAGAGAGGGAAGCCATTTCCTTCTGCAGCGGATCTTCCCAACCCAAGGATCAAACCTGGGTCTCCTGTTTTGCAGGCAGATTCTTTACCGTCTGAGCCCCCAGGGAAGCATCGTATGTGTTAGTGTAGATGACAAGGAAATATCTGTGAGAAGCTTGCTAAACAAACCAATGAACAGTCGGACCCACCTACTCACCACCATGGGCTCCTCTACCGCTTCTGTGCCCATCCTCCTGTATCCCCTGGCCCAGACCCCTGACCTCTCCACCTACTGGGCCAGTGTAGCTGCCACCTCCTCCAGGAAGCTTTCCGGGATGTCTCCAGACTAGGCCGCCGATTTGATTACATCAGATTTTCTGACAGTGGGTGTGAGCTCAAGCACAATGTTTTGGGGCTGAGCCCCATCCCCTCACCATCTGCTCTGTCCTGAAGCCCAGCACCAGGGTGAGATCCATGGCAGGGGAAGGTGCACAGCCCGTGGGTGAACCTACGCTGCTGCACCTTGCCCCTCCCTGCTCTAGTCTCACCTCCCCGTCCGCAACACTGGAGGATAAAGGCCACATGCCTCCCAGTGGCTGTGATGACAAAGCGTGGTGATAACATGGGTGAAGGGCCTGGCACCCCACTGACTCAACCGAGGGGGCTGGCCAATGGACTGTGCCTTCCCTCCTCAACAACGAAGGCGATACCCAGGCCCTTGGTGATGCCTCGCCATGCTCTGAGACACCCAGCCCCAAACAGGATCCCTCTCTGAGGTCACAGAGCTTTGACCCCATTCAGCCATTCTGTCTTGGTCATAGGAATAGAGGTCAGAGGCCACCCAGCAAGTCCCAAGTAGGACCTCACTTCATCTCCCTGGTATCTGAGTGATCTCTCCTCCCTACCCCCACCCCCAAGCTTAGGAAAAGCAGGGAGAGAGCAGCTGGTGATTCCAGGAACAGAGGAGGTTGGAGGGGAGGTGGGCAGCCCTGGGAAGGGGCAGCCGCTGCTCTCTGGGGATGCAGAAGCCAGGTGACCCTACAGAAGCCCCTTGTTCAGAAGCTTCTGCCAAGACCACAAGGCAGCCCAAGGGCGGCCTTTTGGAGGCCCGGGGAGGGGGGGGGGGGTTTCGTGGGGCTCTGGGTGGGAGGGCACTGGTTCCTCTCCCTCCTAGGAGGAAGGACACAGATGCACACAGAGGATGTTGGCCAAACAAGGCAGACACGGCAGTTTGGATCTGGGCACCCGCTTCAGCCCAAAGGCAGGATTCTCTGCCAAGGAGGCTCAGGTTCGTTCCCCGGTCCTGCCTGCTCGCTGAGGGGCACAGAGCAGGGTCATCAGAGGAAGCCAGGTGGAGGGAACACGGGTCTCAGCACTATTTCTGTAACTTCTTGTTATTTTTAAATAAATAAAAAGAGAGTGAGACTTGGGAGACACACCAGCCAGATGCGCGCAGACATAAACGGGCGGAGACTAGGCGAGCGCCCACCTCCCCGCGCCCCGAGGGCGCGGAAACGCGGCCGCACTCCATCCTGCTCTCCAACCGCCCGTGTTGGGGACCAAGGCCCACAAAAACGCCATCATAGCAGCAGCCATGGTGGGGTCCCCCCGCGTGGTGGGCAGGCCCGGCCCAGGGGTCCCCAGCATGTGGGGACCAGCCAGGGCCGGGAATGCAAGAAGTGGAAGAGGAAGTCGGAGACGAGGAGGAGAACAGCTCACAGGAGCCGCGGCCTTGAACCCGTGACCCCGGCCACCAGCGGCCACAGCCCCTTCTCCCTGGGAGAGACAGCAAGAGGCAGGCGCCCCAGGGTAGGGTCCCTGGGGGGCTTGTCCAGGGCCCCATATTGAGGGATAAAGTGTATTTTAATAGGTGGGTCTTCATCGACGTTTCCACCTCAGCTGTCCTTTAAAAATATTATTTACCCTCCGTTGCTCATGACCTGATTGAATTTTAATTTCACCCATCCCTCCTTTTAACAGTCACTCGAAGTACAATTTTTAATGAAATTACAGGACTCTTTTTTTCCCCCTTTTGGCCGTCACTCTTCAAAATGATGCTCAGCGTTTCTACTACCTGCAAGAGCTGGTGTTTTTCAGATCTATTTATGGTAATAAAGGGTAATTGGAGAAACTGTGATGTTGCTGGGCCACCTTCTCTCGACATAAAATGTGCCCGGGGAATCTCTTGGAGTGGGGTGGGAATTGCTGATACTGGTTCTAAAACAGAAAGCCCTCCCCAAGCTCCCATGACCGCCGCCTCCCCACCCCAACCCGTCTGCTGTCAGAAAACTGCACGTTCCTTACTTCCGAGAATTTCTCTTTGGAGAAGATGCTGGCATATCGGAACAGAGGAGCTCAGAACAAAGGAAGTGGGGGCAATGGGGTGGTGAAGACTTTGGCTGCATCCAGCCGGGAAGGCTAAGATTTTGGGGGGCACAGCAGCCCCTGAACAGGTCTCTCGACCTCACGGAATCCAGACAGGCAGGTCACCCAGAAAGACCCATCCCTCGGGAGCGTTAGGAAAGCAGGGAGGCTGGTGGATCAGCTCCCAGCTTGGAAAGAATCCACCAGTGCCCCTCTGAGAGGAACAGAGGAGCTCAGAACAAAGGAAGTGCGGGCGATGGGGTAGTGAAGACTTTGGCTGCATCCAGCTGGGAAGGCTAAGATTTTGGGGGGCACAGCAGCCCCTGAACAGGTCTCTCGACCTCACGGAGTCCAGACAGGCAGGTCACCCAGAAAGACCCGTCCCTCGGGAGCGTTAGGAAAGCAGGGAGGCTGGTGGATCAGCTCCCAGCTTGGAAAGAATCCACCAGTGCCCCTCTGAGACCCACAAAGACGAATTTATTTCCCAAGAAAGCCAGTGGGAGAGACCAACGACGGGTTCTCTCCCTGTTTCCAGAATTGGCTCCTCTCAGCCGTCTGGGGGTACAAAATGACTTCTGGGGGCCTCAGGCATTTGGGCCTCTGCAGGCCACTTCCTCCGTAAAAGATATTAACAATTCTATTTTGCAGCTGCATTGGTGTAAAAAAAAAAAAAAGACTATATTCCTATTATATATCAAAATGTTTCTGTGACCTAAAACTTTATTTCTTCTTCTGATTTTAAAGGACAGTAAGACACTTCTGTGGGTCTCTAAATGGGTCGTGGGCCCAGGTACGGAGCCCCGTATCTGCAGGAGACGCCCGCCGGCCCACCGCCTCTGCTGTCCAGCTGCGGCCTGCCCCCCAGCCCTCCTCACTGCCGGGTCTCCAGCGCAGGCAATGCCTGCCCCTCAGCTGGGAGGAGAGCAGCGGTCGCCTCTCCTCTGGAAGGGGACCCTGCTGAGAACCTCAGCAAACCTATGAACATACAGGCACATCAGCACCATTTTCCGCTCCATTCCAGGGTTTACAGACCAGTCTGGGACCCAGTATGGGGCTTCCCTGATGGCTCAGTTGGTAAAGAATCTGCCTGCAACGCAGGAGACCCTGGTTCAATTCCTGGGTTGGGAAGATCTGCTGGAGCAAGGGATAGGCTACCCACTCCAGTATTCTTGGGCTTCCCTGGTGGCTCAGCTGATAAAGAATCCTCTTGTAATGCAGGAGACCTGGGTTCAATCCCTGGGATGGAAAGATCCCCTGGAGAAGGGAAAGGCCAGTATTCTGGCCTGGAGAATTCCATGGACTGTATAGTCCATGGAGTCACAAAGAGTTGGGCACCGCTGAGAGACTTTTTCAATGTCACTGGGACCAAATCAATCTATGGGCCAATAAGCTCTTTTCACTTCTGCCGCAGGGTGGGCAGGAAATCAATTTCAAACTCATCTCGGTGGCCTTGACCAGTCGTGGGGCCCGTCCAAAGGGGCCTGGACTCTGTGCCTCGTATGAAGTGTGGGGACGGCCTGGAGACGTCGCCCGGGAGCCCGCTTTCCTCCCAGCGCTGCTGCACCAATGTAGACAAGGAGGGCGAGGCCTGCACACCCAGGCGTGAGCGCCCCCGTGTCTCCTGCGGCCCGGACCCCTCACCTGCAGCCTAGACCTGCAGGCCAGGACCGCCCCCTCCATCACGCCTCTACTCAGCCCCAGGCACCAGCTTTACCCCACTCCTGGCCCTGAGATGCCTCCCCGCCCCGAGCGATACCACCCCTCACGGTCCTTGGCGCCTCTCCTGTCTCAGGCTTTCCCGATGACGCCCTGTCTTCTGACCTGGGTCACTTTCTTCCTCGTACCCCACCCTCGTTCACCAGCCCGTTTTCTCCCCGGAGGCTGCTGGAGAAGGGGGTTTGTTCCCCTTTGTTACTGCCGAACGCATGGCATCACATCTCCTGACACTTCATGGTTGGGGTCCGTCCCTCTGGGAGCACAAGGACCAAGGGCTTGCCTGTCCCACCTCCCCAGCCACTGGCACACAGTAGGTCCTCTGGCTGTAAGCAGCTGCAGGCTACATACAGCTGGTACACCAGAGTTGTCGGGCTGTCAGGGCGGAGGAGGCTGGGGATGACCCTGTTGCTCTCGTTGGGACGTCTCGGAAGGTTGGAGATTAGCCATGTCTGCTATCCACTATTCCAGGACATTGCTTCAAAGGTTTAAATAGTACTTTGGATGAGAAAGAGAATGGTAGGGGTGGGGGGTGCAGCTGGAGGGGCATTTCCTTCTGCCCAGAGGCCCCCTTGCTCAGTCGCCTTGGGGGAACTCAGCCTTCCCCAGGGAGGAGAAGGAGGAGGGCTTTCTTCTGAAAGGGGACATTTTGAGGGCAGCTGCCAGTGGCAGGGGCTGGTGGGGAGGGCAGGTCTTTGGTGTCACACCCTGGGGAAAGCTGTCCCTAATGTGAGCCAGCCTCGAGCACAGCCTGCCCCCTCCAGGGCTCATCTCCTGGCTCTGGGGTCCCCGTCTCTCTCACAGCCCTGGCCTGAACACTCTCTCAGCTGGGCTGCAGGTCAGGGGGCCATCCCAGTCCCCTTCAAACAGGGCCAGGAATCCTTGTCGACATCGCTTAGCCAAACGCCTCAAAAAAACCCGTGTCTGATCATACAGGGACCACCTTCAACATCTGCACCAGAATCACCCAGCAGGAGGGCACCTTTGGAAGTTTTTTTAGATATGGTAAAGAATCCGCCTGCAGTACAGGAGACCCGGGTTGAATCCCTGGGTTGGGAAGGTCCCCTGGAGAAGGGAATGGCTACCCACTCCAGTGTTCTGGCCTGGAGAATTCCATGGAGAGAGGAGCCTGGTGGGCTACAGTCCATGGGGTGGCAAAGAGTTGGACACCACTGACCCAATAACACTTCGCTTCTTTTACTTAAATGGGAAACTTTCACACCATTTCTAGAAATGGAAAAGAGAGCAACTCCGACAAGGAAGTCAATGGCAAGTACCCACAAAGCAAACTCAATGAAAACAAAGCATCCTCTCCTGTTCTATGTGGTTTACCCAAGATGAGCCCAGGGCCTGGGGTGGCCCTCAACTTATGAGAAGGGAAGCAGAGCACGGTCAGAGGCGTGCTCACCTGGGCCAGTCTCTAGGACGATGGACACAAGAGTGTGACCCCTGCCAGGCCTCCAGGTCATTGGATGCTCCTGTCCCGGCCCCTCCACGGCGGCAGAAGTTCCACTCTTGAGAAAACACCCAGCTTCTCTGATTACAGAATCCCTGACATGCCCAGCTTCCCTGCCACGGCTCCAGCAATCTGGAAGTCCAGTGATGGGGAGCTCACCACCTCACCAAGAGAACTCCAACAGGACCAAAAGTGTCAGTGAGACCATTGACAAGCCTCAGCAACTTCCGTTTCTATAAGACCAGGCTGCCCACAGAAGCTCAGCCTCTGCAAGCGCTCTTTCTGTAAAGCCAAAAGGCTGGGGGACGTGCAGGCCAGATTCCTCTCTGTGAGCAGCGGCTCCCTTCAGACAGAGCCAGGCTTGCACACAGGGCTTCCCCGGTGGCTCAGTGGACGAGAGTCTGCCTGCAGGGCGTGAGACACCAGAGACACGGGTTCCAGCCCTGGGTCGGGAAGATCCCCTGGAGAAAACGGCACCCACTCCAGTACTCTTGCCTGCAAAATCCCATGGACAGAGGAGCCTGGGGGGCTACCGTCTATGAGGTCTCAAAGAGTCGGACATGACTCAGTGTCTAAACAGAGAGTACACAGAGGCTCAGGCTAAGCCCGGAATCCCAGGCTGATGTTGACCGTGTCTTTGAGAACAGTGACCCCCCACCCCCACCCCCCACCTCTGTTGGCTGTTATCTCAGTTTCTGCCACACAAGCATCCTCACCGAGGCAGCCTCTTTGCAAGACTCTGGCCCCAAGAGAAGGTTCTCCCAGTGACCCTCCCAGAAACCGCGCCCCCGGCCCGGGCAGCATCGGATGTTCACACTTTTTCTGGAAGTGGCTGCTACTTTGGAGGCCTGTGATCACAGATGTCTCACCTCTCCTAACCCGGCCCCCAGCTGGCACCGGGTGGCTGGGGAGGCAGAATGGAGCTGGCGGATTTGGGGGGTGGGTGGGGGCAGGACCAGCTCCAAGAAGAAGCAAACCATCCCAGTGGATGCTTTGAACGTCTGAGACTAAGTATTTTAAGAAAAGAATTTTAAAAATAACATTGGGTGGTTTCTAAAAAGCAAATGCCTGCAGCTCTCTTCACCGTGTTTGCTAAGCTTGCCACAGCCTGAAAGAATTTGGACTTCCAGAGTGGCCTTAGTATAAATCTTCCAAACAAAGCAACAGATTGCTAGTGAGTCCCTTGTCTCTGCTGAGAAAAAGAATCCAGAAAACCTCAGGGTCTATAAAATTCTGCCCCATTCTAGCTAAGCAGCTTGGGCAGGTTGCCCATCACTCCCAGCCTTGGACATCCTATGTGTAAAATGGGACTCCAATAATATCTGCAAGAGGAGAATGTTTAGTAGGGAGGTGAATACCACATAAATCTCACCTGTGGATGGTAAAGCCTCACTCACACACCGTTGTAACTGGAGCACCATTCAGCTTGTATACGTCATATGACGGGAGGCTCCCTACTTCCCAAAGCTCCTCCCTGTGTTTAGCTGAGCCTGTCTCCCTGAGGGGCTACCCATCAGCCCCAGCTCTGCCTCAGGACAGCACAGGCTGCATCTGACCCCTGAACAGCAGTCCTGACCTCCCTCCCTACCCCGAGGCTCCAGTCTCCCAGCCCCCACTGAACTTGCCACAAACCAGTGAACTAGGCAGTGAACCAGAGCCCATCTGCAATTTCTAAATGAGTCCTTCTTTTCAAAGCAAGTCCACACGGAGAGGTGACCTGTCCCCCAGTTTGCCTCCTTCCATCCCAGGCATCCTCAGCCACCCTCCCAGCACAGGGTCCAGGGCCACAGAATCCCAAGAAACCCACACACTCGCATTTCCGATGTGTGATCAACGTGCTGATTACACCAGATCAAATAAAGATATCTGCATGATACTGAGAAATGGAGTGGGATCTGATAAAAGGCTCTCTTGCTGCCTTCTCAGCCAAGGTCAATTACAAATGCCAAGAATTCATCTGTGTCATGTGGCCCAATGGGGCCAGAAGAGAAACCTGCCCTCTCCTCTGATGAAGACAGTCACAGATGGAACCCAGGCTTGGGTGGGGCAGACCTGGGCTTATTCTCAGCTGTCAGTGACAGCGGCGGCGGGCAGTGGGTCTGGAGGGGAGTGGTGGAAAGGGGCAGTAACCTGGGGATGCCATGGGCAAAGCCTGGCTCGGGGGTCCCCTGAACAGCAGGAAGGGAAGGCGTCAGACAAGAGCTTTATGTCCTCTGAATGGATCCCTAATATTAACCATCAACCAGGAGAAGAAGCGGTCGAGTAAATTTCAACAGAGATGTCCCTTTCACTCAAGGTCACTTTCATCAGCCAAACTGGGTTCATTTTCATAGTCAAGAACTGCCACCATCTTCCCATATACATATTATCTGTAATAAGTAAAGTCGATCCTGCTTCCCTCCATACTTCAGGTTAGTCTAAGGAATTCTAGCTAAAAGTAGAGGGGGGGAAAATATATCTATATGTCTTTCCTCGTGAAAACTGGCATCTATTGGCAACTTGTTTGAAGAGAAGAAAATGGTGGAACGGTTGGGTTCCTGAACACAAAAAAAGATCTTTATGCTTGAAATCTAATTTACAAGCTCTCCTCGGGGTGAAGTCACTTTATCTTCCTCCAAAGGACTAGGGTGGGAACAGTTCTGTTTGAGACCCAAACATCCGGCTGCATCGTACCTCGTGTATCTCGGGCAGAGTGCTGCCTTCACAGGAGTCACTGGTTATAAAGCAGAACTGCCAAATCCAGCTCCACACATAAACTTCCTGAGCCGATTTCCCCGAATCACAAGCCTGGCATTTCATCACCAGCTGCAGCGGAGAGTGTTCAACAGTCCCGGGTGAAGGAGCACCACCCCGCCGCCTCCCACCAGAGCTAAAAACAGACCCATCTCCATCAACTTGACAAAGACAGAAAACTTGAATTAAGAGCCCTGTCTAAAATTAACAGTGATTGAAAGTTAATGATGGGGCAAATTTGGCAGAACGATCTCAACATGTATCAAGATGCGGTCTCGGCTTTCAGACCGGAGGCCCCAGTGGTAAATGTCATGGGAGCTCCAGCTGAGACCGCAGCCATGTGGCTTTGTGAGCGCCTTCCTTCCGCCAGCATCAGAGCCTCAGCAGACCGTCTGATCTGTCAGCCCAGCGCTGCCCCCAGCTCTGGGGCTGGCTAACACACCCGCTGTCAAGACCCGAAGCTGTGTCTGTGTGTCATCTCGGCATTCTTGACTTAGAATAGCAAGCCAGGAGCAGCGTCTGTTGGGTGAATCAACTGCTACCGCTACCATTTAACTCAATCAGCAAACACACATCACAGGAACAGAGTCAAACGTGATGAGAAAATGCTCACACACGATGTTACGGGAGTTATTTGAGATTCGATCCACAGCAGGTCCTTCCTGCACTTCCACAAGTATGTGGAAAATCTCTGCGTGTGTCAGTTTCCACCAGGAGACCATAAAGTCCTGGAAAGCAACCAGCATGACCCACACTGTGTTCAGATCCCAGCCCTGGTGCAGGGCCGGTACCCCGAGGAGGAGACCCCTGATTAACTGGGAAGCTCCTTGTAACTGCTAACAACTACATTCACGCACACCTACGTGTGAATGCACAGACATGTGTGCGCGAGGAAAACAGACCAGATAGAAACACATCTGAGTGTAAAAACAGGATGTTAGCGAATTGCTTTCTTTCTCTCTTGCATGCTTGCAGGTTTGTAATAGGCGTGTAT
>SJYR01001680.1:115787-148403 GCA_006410655.1 Kobus ellipsiprymnus
CCTTGCTGCTGCAACCAATTTCCACAGGAAAAACTCAGCAACATCAAGTGACCTAGTGACCAGCAGGGTCAGGATCTGTGGTGAGCGGATGTCCCCCACCCCTATGGCTCCCTGGACGCGTGTGTAGGCAAGCCCGCGGCAACTCAGTTCACCCACTAGTGATTAAAACCTGCAATTCCCGCACCCGTGGGGCACACCAGGAGTTCCAGGCTGCCCAGCCAGCCTCTCAAGTGTCCCAGTTCATCTTCTAACATGATGATCCTCAGGGCCCAGGGAGAAGGAAATAACTCGGGCTGCAACTTATCCATTTTTTTTCCCATCAGATAATGAATGAATAAAGTCCCACCAAGACACCGAAACCTGGAGGCTGAGGAAGGCGGAGCACCAGACCCAAGTACAAAATAATGAATTTATAATCCCTCTCCGGAGCAGTCAGGATGGAAACTGACGTCACCATGGAAACCATGGAGGTGTCATGAGGGTCTCTGGGAGGACGAGGCGGGCCCTCCAGCTGGCGCTCCGGGGCTGGAAGGAGCAAGCGAGCAGACCGCGGGATGGGGCCTCCCTGGTCTTGCAGGGTGAGAACGGGCAGCCTCTCAAACCAGGATCAGGGTCCCCTGTGCCCTCAGAGTCTGCAGCCAGTACGTGGGTGGGCGCAGCCCTTGCGAACCTCCACAGAAACACAGCAGAAGGGACCTCAGGTCTGTGCAGGTCTGCCCGGCTCTGTGCAGGAGGCACCCAGAATGATCAGCAAAAGGCCAGTTCTGCTAGGTGCTAAGGACACCCCTCTCTGCCTCCAGGAGCTCCCCAGAGCAGGGAGAGACCCCTGAGTCAGACCAAGGCCTGGGGCAGGTTCCTGGGGAGACACCCAGGAGAGGCGTGCTGCCACGGCAGAGTGGCCTGGGGGATGGAGTGTGGATGCTCCGGCAGGAAGACCTCAGGAAGGAGGAACAATGTGCATGGAGATGGACACCGAGGCGGGGACGGGCCGTGCGCACCGAGGCCGGGGCTCAGCTGGGACAAAGCACAGCATGAAAGCAATTCCAGGCTGCAGCCAGAAGGCGCCGGGCAAATGGAAAACTGTGGATTCAGCCTGAGAAACGCACCTCAGCTGGGCACGAGGCGGAGCAGCACGGGGCGCGGTGAGCAGTTGCAGACGCAGGGGAAGGCCCTGGAGCGCTCCAGCCGCAGCGCCACAAACCAGCGCACTCGCTCACAGGCCAGCAGTGGCCAGGAGGCCAGGCAACGGCCGCCTGATGGTGATGGGTGAACTTAAGCTTTGACGGCGTTGATGTATAATTTTGCAATCAAAATTAGTCAGACAAGCTGCCAAGGACCCTCATTTGAAACGGTTTTACCCGAGCTGTTAATTCTATCCTCAGCTTCCGTATAACCATTACCAAGAGCAGCAATGACGAAGCTCCCAGATGGACTGGTCGGTCCTCTGAATACAAACTTCCCCCTCCCGCCTCCTCCATGCCCGGCGCCAGCCTGCACACTCAGGATGGGAAACTGGGGGCTCGTCGCTCCCTCCCTCTGCCCAGGCTTGCTCATCAGAATCGAAGAAAAACGGCGGCAATCCTGATTCCCAGCACTCCAGGTGTCCTCAGCACAGCTCTGGTTGGAGGTCAGGGGCTCGCACCTCAGCTCGGACACGAGAGGCTGGTGACCGTGAGCAAAGCTCATGCCCTCTCTGGGCACAGTTGCCCCCAGACCCTTCCTGGGTGCTGAAGGGGATGATCTGATAGGAAACTCCAAGCCCGCCTGTCCTGGGCCTCCAGCACGGGCCGGGGACACGGCAGACTCCACGACAGGACTCTCCCACAGGACTGCAGGAGCTGTCTGTCCACTGTCCGAGCACTTTTGTTTTCATTATTCTCACTATTCTCCCAATTTCGTAGATGAGGAAACGGAGCTTAGAGAGGGGGATTCACTTGCACTTGGCCAATTTCATCCGTAAACACTGCTTCATGGACCAAGAATCACAGCTTTCAAACCGTAGGGGGGACATGATTTGACATGCCCTTAAAGCCCGAGGGGTGGTTCTCAGTGGGGGAGACTTCCAGGGGCTGTACCCAAAGGGGGCTCTGGATGGGAGCCCTGGAGGTGAATGGGACACCTCCCCCAGGAGGCCCAGCCCTGTGATATTACAGGCCCCCTGCACTCTCCCCTTTGCCCCCTCCATGAGTGAAGAGGGGACGTGCAATCTGGGGCAGGCGGTGATGGCTGAAAAGCCCTTTGTAAGAAAAGGGATCCTTCCATCTTTAAGCTGCTCTCCAATCCCCCATAAATCTTCCTGCAGCCCAGAGCAGAGGATTTGAGGCCCTAGGAAGCTCAGCCATTCAGAGGCAAAGCTGAAAATGCAGCTGACACGCAGCCCCCCGGGTGGCGTGGGAAGGTGGGCGGGCAGGCGGGGGTGTCTGTCACCAGCTCGCACTCTGGAGCTGTGATTCGGGGTCAGGTTCTGGGCCCCTGCCAAAGCCTTCAGTATGCTTGGAGAACGTTCTTTTTAAATTGTCTCCCTTTGTTTTCCCACTCCCCCAAATTTATTTAAAAATAAACTGTGTGAATTCAATGCACAGTTTCACAGCCCCATAATAAGCAATTTCCTAGCGAGCGTCAGAGCCGACACCGCCTTCTGAGTGCGCATGCACCCAGGCCTGTCAGTGCCCCCAAGGGTGGCAACTGTGGTGCTGGAGAAGACTCTGGAGAGTCCCTTGGACTGTAAGGAGATCCAACCAGCCCATCCTAAAGGAGATCAGGCCTGGGTGTTCACTGGAAGGACTGATGCTGAAGCTGAAGCTCCAATACTTTGGCCACCCAATGCGAAGAACTGACTCATTTGAAAAGACCCTGATGCTGGGAAAGATTGAGGGCAGGAGGAGAAGGGGACGACAGAGGATGAGATGGTTGGATGGCATCACAGACTCAATGGACATGAATCTGAGAAAACTCCAGGAGATAGTGGAGGACAGAGGAGCCTGGCGTGCTGCAGTCCCTGGGGTCGCAGAGTCAGACACGACTTAGCCACTGAACAACGAGGGTGGCAGGGGTCCGCTGAGATCTTGTCCAAAGATCGCCCCTTTCTGTTATGTCCTGTCCTGTCTTACTGTGCTAGCCATCTCCACAGAGATGCTGTTGTTTAATTCTCCAACAACCCTGCAGCAGAGATAAGATCATTCCTGTTTATAGATGAAGAACTCGCGACTCGGAGAGATTAATGAATTTGTTAACACTCACACAGTTAGCAAGCGGCAGAGCAGAAAGTCAGGCGCAGGTCATCCGAGTCCCATGCTCTGTGCCTCACAGCTGTATTTATGAATGTGCCGGCTCGCCGTTCTAGCCATGGTGTTCTGGACACCCCGAAGACTGTTCCCACCCCTCTTAAAGTGCGACCTCACTTGAACAGTATTCAGCGTAGTCAGGTTATTGAAAAATACCACAGACTATCACCTCCCTTGCCGTAGGCCCAATACTTCTGTTAATGCGGCCTGGGATGGAAGTGTCACACAAGTCCCCTTTGGGGAGCTGGTCCTCCACAGAGAGCCTAGGACTATTCTAACCTGCTTCTGGGATGGCGGAACAGGGAACCTGGATGCACAAGTTACATGCATCCCCATAAAACTGCTTCCGTGACTTAAGTCCCTCCCACCAGATCACACTTTGCCATTAAGCTGCACATGGACTCGAGCCAGGGCCTCCCCTCACCTCCCAGTGGCCTGAGTCAGGGTTTCTTCCACTTCCCTGGAGGCTGGACTGGGTGGCTGCCCGACCGGGGTGTCTTAGGGGCAGGTGCTCAGGCGGTGTCTCAGAGACTAAGTAAAGAAATGAATGGATGGATGCTTTCAGCCCACGACTGTATCCCGAGGGCATGAGCCCTCTGTGAACCAGAGCGCTCCCTGCCCCGCAGAGTAGGCCGTCTTGGGGGAGCGAGGGGGACAAGCCCAGACCAGGGAGCACACAGCCCACCGATGGCCTCCAAGGCCGTGGAGGGGCCGGGGTGAGGGATGTGGACAGCGTCTCAGAGACGGGGGTGCAGGGGAGGGGAGAGGGCAGGGGGAGGGCAAGGGCAGGGGAGGAAGGGAGGCGGAGAAGAAGGTCAAAGGGTGGCCTCCTGGCCTCTCCTTCCTTGTCCGCAGACGGACCAGAGATGCCAAGGAGGACGAGGCTGCAGGAATGCTCTGACAGCCCCACCCAGGCCCGGCCCTCCGCGTCCACCTCTTGGTGCCCAGGCTGACGGACATCGCTGAGACACACAAGAACAAGGGCCTCTTCCCGTACCTGTCGACAGAAAAAGGCACGCGCCAACAGCCCCGGGCTTGTTCCGTCTGATGGCGGTGGGGGGTGGCGGGGGAGGCCCTGGCAGCCGTGTCTGTGGTCCCTGCCAAGCAAGGCAGACGCAGGTGGCTGTGAATTTATGAGATACTCTTCGGAGAAGGTGCCTGGTTTTCTCTCCTGGGGAGTCCCAGCGGGATGGTCCACACATCATTCATTACTGTCAGCGGCAGCCCTGGCTGCTACAAGCGTGATCATGAGTAGCAGGTACTTGTCAGGTTCCCGGGGCCACAAAGCTGCCCCCTCCCCCAACACAGGGGAGCCCCATCGCCAGCCCCTGGGGCTCCACAGGACACCTATGGGCTGGACCCGCTGCTGGGGACCACACCTCTCTTTTGCATGTCAGGCTCTGAGGCCTTTTTTGAAGAAATGCTTCTGGACCTTAAAAACATTTGAAAGCTGAAGAGTACCCCATCCAAACAGATCTCCTGGCTGCACTGGATGCCCCAAGCCCGGCCTTCATCCAGGCCCCATCTCAGGCTGCAGCACCGTCCACTGAGACGCCCCAAACAAAAGCTTGGGGGTCCTGTGACACACCCTCTCCCCATGCCCCTGCCCAACTGCCACCCATCCCGGCCCATTCTCATCTCCCCCAGACCCTCCACCTTTGTCACTCCCAGGGAGCCCCGCCCTCTCTCACCCAGACCACTGAGGTTCTCCTCGGCCCTCAAGGGACCCCTGGACCCCTCCCTTCCCCACTGCCCCCCTGCCACGCTGCAGCCAGGGCCGTTTCCAAAATGCCAGTCTGCTCAAATCCCCCTCCATAGCCCCTGACTGCTCTCCCTCCGCAGCTCGCAGAGCTCTGCCTGCCTGGGTCTACGGACCTCTCTCCCTCTGTGGGGACAGCACGAGTCCCAGCTGCCGCTGTTGAGTCTCTGAGCCACCTGTGAGGCTGATGGAATTTCCGCCAGGAGCCGTCAGCCTCACACAGACGAGATCTCAGACGTACAGCAAGATCAGGAATCATGCAGCTCGGATGCGTCAGGGCTGGGATTTGAACCCCGGCCAGCCGGCTTCCCTGGTGGCTCAGACAGGTCGGGAAGATCCCCTGGGGAAGGGAACGGCTGCCCACTCCAGTATCGTTGCCTGAAGAATCCCCATGGACAGAGGAGGCTCACGGGCTGCAGTCCACGGGGTCGCAAAGAGTCGGACATGACTGAGCGGCTAACACAGCCAGCTCCAAAGCGGGATTCTTCCAGGCTGCTTCTGCCAGGAAGCTTGAATGCAGAGGAGCTGGAAGAGCCGCTGGTGTGAACGCGTGTGACCCAGGTCTGTCACTTGTGCACCATGTGACATCAGGTAAGGCTCCTGAGCCCTGTGACCTCAGGCTTTTCCTCTGCAAATTCAGCTGGCAACCCTGGCCTCTGCGGTCACTGCCCAGCCTAAGGAATCAAGGTGAAAGCCGTCTGCACAATAGGGTCTGGTATGTAGTGGGTGCTCCTGCCAAGGTTAGTTCACCACCCCTGACTTTCCTTCTGTCTCATTAAAGGGAACAAAACAAAAGCCATCCTCGAAGGAAGAGAAAATATTACGGCCGAGACTCTTTCTCGGCCTGACCGTTTGCTAAACCCCTGTGCATTGCCCCGGTGGCTCAGCAGTAAAGAGTCCGCCTGCAGTGCAGGAGACCTGGGTTCGATCCCTGGGTCGGGAAGATCCCCTGGAGGAGGAAATGGCAACCCACTCCAGGGTTCTTGGCCGGAGAATTCCGAGGACAGAGGGCCCTGGTGGGCTACAGTCCATGGGGTGGCAAAGAGACACAGCTGAGCACGCAGGCAGCAGAACGGTGGGCCTTGCTCTGCACAGGAGACTGAGACAGCCCGGGAAGGGGAACCTACAGACAGACCCCAGGAGGGCCTCTCCAGCCCCGCTGCAGCGGGGCGCCTGGAAGCACACTCTGTGGACAAGCGGTGGTCCCCGGGGCTCCGGAGCCAGCCCAGAGCGAAGGCCAGTCCCGTGGCTTCTATCGCATTGAGAGGACAAGAACAAGATGTCACTGTGAAGACAGGTGCGTTTGCCTGTCCAAGGACAGCCCGGAATGTTCCCACGTGGAAAGAAAGATGCCCACGAATCAACCCAGCTGATCTGAGGCACCTACTGCTAAGAAGACCTGGGTTGGACCTGGATTCTAAGCCCCAGTCCGTGTGTGAGGCTTTACAAGCTAAGAAGGTGGCGGTGATGGTGATGGCGATGTGATGGGAGTGAGGTGGTGGTGATGCTGATACCACGGTGGTGGTGGTGGTGAGTAAGGTGATGACTGTCGTGGTGCTGATGGTGGTGGTGGTGATACTGATGTCGTGACGGCGGTGCTGGTGATTAAGATGGTTGCTATGGTGATGGTGATGGTGATGATGGGTATGGTGATGACTGTCATGGTGCTGATGGTGGTGGTGGTGATACTGATGTCATGACGGGGGTGCTGGTGATTAAGATGGTTGCTATGGTGATGGTGATGATGGGTATGGTGATGATGGGTATGGTGCTGATGGTGGTGGTGGTGGTGGTGATACTGATGTCATGAAGGCGGTGCTGGTGATTAAGATGGTTGCTATGGTGATGTTGATGGCGGTGGTGGTGACGGTGAAGCTGACCAGACAGTTATTGAGCCGTCTGCAGTGTACAAAGTGTTGTATATGCTCAGTTCCACTTGCCTTTCACAAGAAACCAGTGAAGGGTTGTGCAATCACTATGCCATCCTTGTTCCTGGTTCACAGATGGGCGCGTGAGCCCAAGAGACCTAGGTGTGCTTCCTAAGGCCACACCTGCAATTAGTGGCAGAGTCAGCATTTGCCCTCAGATCCGCCTGACCCCAGGGTCCACCTGAATAACTAGAGGGGTCTGCTGGTCGAACAGGTGGGCTGAAGAGCTGCGATAGGGCGTGGGGTACATTCACAAGGAGTCACAAAATGTCGCCATGTATCGGAAGAACCTCAGGAAGGTCCCTGACTGAGCTGGGTTATTATGGGGGCTTCTGGGGCAGAAGATGCGGCTAGAGTTGGCCAGGAGAGCCTTGAAGGCCAGGCCAGGGGCTCAGGTGTGACATCTGGCAGTGGGTCACCAGCCGAGGAGGGCAGCTGTCAGCGTGGTCCACACGCAGTCGTGGTAAGGTCGGTCTCTGTGGTCAGCCTGCTCCAGGCCTGCAGCTCTGCAGGGCAGGACACTCTCCCTGAGCCCTGGGGCTCGGCCCCCAGCAGAGACAATCTTGTCCCAGGAGCCCAGGAGCCCATCCAGTGGCTGCATGGGTGATGCGCACATGGGCTCAGCTCAGTGAGTGCCCACTAATTAATCCGCCACGAAAAGCCAAATAAAGCAAAAAAAAAAATCACCAATGGCTTTTCCCCCAGGTCTCTGATCTTCCACATGGCAGGGAAAACTATCCACCTGGACTGGATGTAAGATAAAGTGGGGTCCGGTGTGGGGACTCCATTTCTGAGCAAGCCTTGGGCTCATTTGTTAAAAGGCCAGGACCCCTCACCAAGCCTGGCTGAGATGCACGGTCCGAGGGTAGGGAAGTGTCTGACATCTGGGACATGGGTTCGATCACGTCCAGTCCCATCTTGCCATTCTCGTCTCTCAGAGCCCTCCACCTTCACACGGGCTGTTCCCTCTGCCCTTCCATGTTCTGTCTGCCCGGCCCAAGATCACAGAGTGGGTCCTGGCATGCAAGACCCAGACCCAGGAGTCCAAGTCTGGTGCCCTTCTAGCCCCATGCCTCCATCCATCAGACCATGTGTCATGGACCACGATGGCATCAAAAGGAGGCATGCTAGCCCCCCAGGGAGACCTCAGAAGGGCTCGGGCCTCCTGGAGGCCCCGGCGTCTGTGTGAGCCTCACATCCACGCCCAGGCTCAGTCATTAGGGTTCCATCTGCAGAGGGGCCTCAGTTTCCCTGTCCCTCCTTAGCCATCGTGTGAAGGTCAGTTTAATGAAAGCCTCACAGCTGCCAGCAGCGGGGTCCCCAGCATCCCTTCTCTCCGTATGGGGATGTCTCCTGTTGCTTTGGAGTCAAGCAAGCAGGTTCTGTATCTTTTCTTTATGAAATAGTATCATTCGTCGTCATCGGCTCCCTGGGACTATAATAACAAAAGCAGGGGGTGGTGTTGCTATTATGTGGTCCAGCCCGCATCAGGCGGCCGATCGGGGTGGGGGGCGGCACCAAGGGCCCAGTGGGTGGACCGGGCTTCCGGTGAGGAGCTGCTGATCTGGGCAAGGTCTGTAGGCGCTCGCTTTCAAACAAACGCGCTAAACTCGAATCAGATCCCCGCCGCGTTGCCGCGCTGCTTGCTGGCAAGGGGTGACGTTCATGGGGAAGCAGTCATCAGGGACACAGGCTCATCATCTCCAGTCCCTGCTGACAAGGTTTCCCTGAGGAAACTCAGAGGCAACATCATTTTAAAACTCTGCTTGGCATCCACGTGCTACCATTAGGCATGATGAATTAACCTCCAAATGACGTATTTTGTTTGCTAAAATAACGATCCCACTGGTAGGGAGTATGGAGGGGGTGGGGTGGGGTGGAGCCACAAAAAGGAGGAGGAAGGGACGGGGGCTCATAAGTCCCCGTGTGGCAGCGAGGAAGCGGGGGGCCGGGGATGGGCACGGAGCCAGGGCCTGGGTGGGCTCGGCGCTGAGAAACAGAACCTGGGGACCTTGGGGCTGCACGCTTGCCCTCAAACTAGAGGACATTTATCACCCCCGAGAGCAGAAAGACGCGCAAAGAGGGGCCGGGACGGGCTTTGGGGGCCAGCCCCGTTCCATCAGTCTGGCACCAAGGTCTTCCAGCCGGAAGACAAAGCAGTGGCCGTGCAGAACCTTCAGGCTCCAGGGATAGGGACTCGCCTGGAAAGGCTGAGATAACGTGGAGGCGCCACCACGATCCCACATGGAGAAGAGGGAGACAGGCGTTGGGGGTTGCGGGGCAGTGGCCAACAGTTGTGATCTCCCCCTTCTCCAGACATTCACCCACAGGACTCACGGAACACTCAGCCTCCACCCTCGGAGGTGGGGACTGGTCTACCCATTTCACAGATGGGGAAAACTGAGCCTCAGGTTCTCAGTCCAAAGTCAGACGATAGGCTGCTGATCTGGGACTCCGGCTAGATCCAGCTGACTGGGTCAAAACATCTGCTCGCAGTGAGAATGTGGGCTGCCAGTGGCCCTGAGAGGGGTAAATGTCCCTATTTTTTTTAAAAAAAGAAGAATATTTGAATTCAGAAAGAATGACCTAGTGAGCTTAGAATCAAACCCTTCATGACAATGGAATCAATGTTAAACAGAGAGTTTTGAGATTTCAGAGAAAGACACACCAATACGGACTCACCAAGACCATACAGTGCCCCCAGGAGTGAGTCGGGGGACCACAAGCTGAGTGGTCAGCGGCCATGGACTGGGAGATGCAATGGGTCCCGGGACCATGCCCACAGGATCTGCTCATGGCCCAGGCTGTGACCACTTAGAACTGCCCCCACGGCTCCAGCGTCTCTAACTCACAGAGCCTCACACAACACAACGGTCCCAGCAAACCCCTTAAGCCTTAGAGGGAAGAAGCAGAAAGATACAGGAGAAGGTTAGCAAGACAGAGCTCGGGCATCACCGTGGACTCCTGTCCTCGTGTTCCACAGGACCCCTGTGTTTCTGCTGCTTGGCAGTCAGAAAGTAAAGGAAAGTGAAGTCGCTCAGTCGTGACCCACTCTTTGCGACCCCATGGACTGTAGCTTACCAGGCTCCTCCATCCATGGGCTTCTCCAGGCATTAATACTGGAGTGGGTGGCCATTTCCTTCTCCAGGGGATCTTCCCAACCCAGGCATCAAACCCGGGTCTCCCGCACTTCAAGCAGATGTTCTACCCTCTGAGCCGCAGGGAAGCCCATTGGCAGTCAGAGGCAGACCCCGAAGAAACAGCATATGCGACTCGGCAGATGAGTTAGCGAAACACAGCCGAGTTCAGACCCCAGCATTACAACCTCCTCATTGGCCTCAATGGTGATCCACTCACCCCTGGTTAGCTGGATAACCTTGTGTAAAACACTTAAGTTCTCCGATCCTCCAAGTCCTCATTTTAAAAGAAGATGCTGAAGCGCCAATACTTTGGTTACCTGATGCTAAGAGCTGACTCATTAGGAAAGACCCTGATGCTGGGAAAAATTGAGGGCAGAAGGAGAAGGGGGCGACAGGGGGTGAGATGGTTGGGTGGCATCACTGACTCAATGGACATGAATTTGAGCAAAGTCCAGGAGACAGTGACGGACCGGAAGGCTGGCGTGCGGCAGTGCGTGGGATCACACAGGGCTGGACTGAACAGCAAAGGGAGATGACAGTGTACCGAGTGCAGAGTCAGGTCTGCTGCAAACACTCAGAGACTTTTAGTCATTTTTCTCCTTTTGTTTTCCTAACTCACAACTTGTGAATGCAGCCTCACTGTGTTGTTTCAGAGGGGAGCATCTCCCCCTGTGGCTGGCGCCCGCCTGTACAGACCCCCTGGGGCCTGATCACATCCTTGTATCCAGCCTGCACAGCCCTGGCCTCTAGTCTCGCCAGCACATCAGACGTGGTGAGTGTCGGCTCCTGTGGTCTCACAGCTTCCATCCAGCTCCCAAGTGTGGGGATTCCTCCCCCCACCCCGGGCTGCAGGCACCCCCCCTAAAAAGGCAGCTGCCGCAGGCCCCCTACCCCAGGGCTGGCATAGGAGACACGGGCCCCCAGGGCGAGGGACAGTCTTCCCTGGCCCCCTGCTGTCCCCACGGCCTTGGGGGCTTGGGCACAGAGGGCCCATGCCCACCCCGTTAAAAGGAGACAGGAGCAAACGTATCTCATAGCCTCCCCCAGGAGCCCCACCTGTCCAGGCAGGCTGGAGCTGATCCAGACCGGTGATGTCAACCAGGCCCCTGTTCCAGCCACGGGCCCGGATGGGATGCATGGCCTTGCTGTGGCTATGAGGATGGGCCAGTTGTCAGCCTGATGGATCACTTCCTGTGGCCTCTAGGAGGGGTGATGCTCAGGCAAGCTCAGTCGTGCAGAAAGTAGGGAGGAGATGGTCCTGCTCCTCTCGGTCTGGTCAGACCACCTCTGGGGGCCCTTCTGAGCTGGCCTTGACCACCACTGGTGTCCAGGGGAGGAGGCCTGGATGGTGAGGGGAAGGATGCAGGGGCCAGGGAAGGGAGGCCACGGTCAGCAGACCTTGATGCCATCCTGGGGAAAAGGCTATGATGGCTCTACAGGACTCTGGGTTGGGTGGGGGGGAAGCTGGGGGCTCGAGAGAGCGCCATCCAGAATGAAATGGACCGTGCAGGGGATGGGGGCCACCCAGGACCGCCCAGCAGAAAGGTTGGGGGTCAGGAGGACAATGTCAAGACTAGATGGTTTCCTTGTCACTCTCCTCTGCAACACATGAGGCCAGGTCACCTCACCTGTCCGAGCCTCAGCTTCCTTGTCTGTAACATGGAAGTAAAGCAACGCAAGACGGATACTACGAGGGCTGCCTAAGCTAATGCCGAAAGAGCGCCGTGCATTCTGTGGGGCAAACAGCAGGCAGATCAATGGCATTTGATATTGATCAATGGTGGAAATATTAAAGAGATAATCATCTACCTCATGGGGCATTAGCTAAAATTTAAAAAAGTACTGTGAGGATTAATTAAAATAATGCCTGTGATCATTTTAACATGCCGGCTATTCAAGGGCACGTGTTCAACATGATAGCTACTATTACTACCACTCTGCATAATTGCTATTCTTGATGGCTCCTTTCCCAGCGACAGCTTCAGTGGCAGGGCTCCTCTACCCCAGGTTGCCCTCCTCCCTGGCCCTCTGTTGCCTCCTGAAGCGCAAGCCCCCCGGGGACATGATCTTGACCCCAGAAGAGCCTCCTCTTGGCTGATGCTGGCCCCTTGGCGGCCCGTTTGTATTCTGCAGGTTAAAGTGCTATTTATTCTCAATCCTCTTGACCTGATTTTAATCCCAGCTACATTCATGTCTACAGCCATTGAGCAGAATATGTTCCGTGGAAAAATAAATTCATTCTCACAGAACGATGCTCTAACAGCAGCCGGCAAAGGTCAAAGTCTGAATGCGTTTTCCGCAGGCTGTCGGGATCTCCAGCGTAGATCTTCAGAAACTCGATGGGTCCCTTCCAGGCGGGAGTGCAGAAGAGGAACTTGGCCAGGGTATTTTTAGATCCCTCCGTGGCCCCTGCTTACACAAAGCCAATTAAACAAACAGTGGTGCCCCCGAGCACTTTTCCTGAGTGGTTTTTCCTAAAAATAAATCACCCGGCATCGCGGAGCTCGTCTCTGAGTGCCAGCAGCAGTCAGATAAAATATCTCAGTGGAGAAACTTCAACACCTGCATTTGCAAACGGGGACCCTTGAGCAGGGTGTCTGAGCTTGACCCCGATTCCCCAGGCCTGCCCAGGCCTGGACAGACTATTATCATCAATGATAAGGGGGACAGCCCCAAGCAGATCACGTGTACAACCCCGTGTCACCCGCATTAATTAGGTCACGGGCTCCCCACCACAACCCTGAGAACGGAGATTGTGTGAATGTGATGGACACAACAAGAAGAGTCCTGCAAACTCCATGACTGGCTGGAGGTCACCCAGCTGTGATGTGGGTCAACCGGGACTCAGCTCTAGGTCTGCAGACCACACAGCCTGTGCCTGCAGCTGGCGCCCCCAAGGCCACACAATGGAGTGTGGAGAGCAGGCAGACCCCCACCCTGGAGTGGCCGGGATGCAACGCTGGATGCCCAAGATGGCCAGACCCTCCTGACGTTCAAGAGAACTTGAACATCCAGACTCGAAGCCGTAGCTCCCACTTTTTGAAGGTCACTAACTACGACGAATTGAATTGGGCCCCACACCAAACTCATATTCTGGTGTTCTAACATCCCAGAGCCTCAGAACATGACCGTATTTGGAATAAGAGTGTTGTAATCATCTTAAATTAGTTATGATGAGGTCATGATGGTGGTGATGTTTAGTTGCTAAGCTGACTCTTGGACTGTGTGTAGCCTGCCAGGATCCTCTGTCTGTGGGATTTCCCAGGCAAGAATGATGGAGTGGGTTGCCATGCCCTTCTCCAGGGGATCTTCCCAACCCAGGGATCAAACCCACACGTCTCCTGCATTGGCAGGTGGGTTCCTTACCATCTGAGCCACTAGGGAAGCCCCAGGCTTGTGTAGGGTGGTGCTAATCCACCCTGACTGGTGTCCTTAGAAATAAGTACTCCTTGTGAAGAGAAACAGACAGACACAGAGGGCAGATGATAGGTCCAGTCAAGGAGGAAGACCTGGAGCAGACCCTCCCCAGTGGCCTCGGAGGAAACCAGCCCTGCTGACCCCTTGGCCTTGGGCTTCCAGCCTCTGGAGCTGGGAGAGAAGAGATTTCCACTGTTGAAGCCACCAGGCTGGGGTTCTCTGTCCTAGTAGCCCCCAGAAAACCAATAAAGGCACTCATTCTCAAGTGCTGGAGTGCCGTGGCTGACAGATAGCAGCGCCGTGGATCAGGCTAGGCCGTGGGCCGTGGCTCAGCAGTCTCTGTCCTGCCCCGACTTACATGGACTCCTGGCTTCATGAGGGGGGTGACCTGCCATTCAGTTCAGTCACTCAGTTGTGTCTGGACTGCAGCATGCCAGGCCTCCCTGTGCATCACCGACTCCCAGAGTTTACTCTCAAACTCATGTCTATTAAGTCGGTGATGCCATCCAGCCATCTCATCCTCTATACAGGGTGACTAAAAGACTTTGAAAGAATAAGCTCAAAGCCAAGGCCAGGACCTCACCAGTCCAGACCTCTGATGCTTAAACCTGCAAAGTCCCGAGTCGCAGTCCACCCCCACCCCCACCCCGAGTTCTGGCAGCAATTACCCTGCCCAGTCTGGCTCCAGAGCCAGAAAGGTCACTCAGCCTCTCTGAGCTCGGGCGCGTCCTCCTCTATAATGAAGGGAGACACCCACACCCTGTCTCATCGTGACCACAGTCCCAAGACACAGACGCATCCGGTTCATTCTGGGCACTGGTATGCATCTTCCAGAAGTGTTGCAGGGAGTGTCCACTGCTTCAACAGCCAGAAGGCAAGCCCCAAGCCCAGCACCCAGCCCGACAGAGGCACTTGGGAAGTGCCCTGCGCAACGCCAGCGCTGTGATTCATGAGAAGGCGCGACAGTTAGAGGTGCTCCGCCATCAGACCCCACAGCGCCAACCGGTGCTGAGCGGAAACCAAACAGATGCCAGGAGGAAGAGGCGGGAGGAGACCGAGACATTCGTGTGGGACCTTTTCACTTCCTGCTCTCGGTTCTGGCCAGGTGGAAAGAACAAAAATTAGGAAACGACGCAAAAGACCTGAATTTTATTAAAAACATAGTGCTAGCTGATAGGGCAAACAAAGCATCTTTTCTATCGCCCATGAGACAGTCACAGAAACTGACTCAGGGTGGGTGGTGAAGGGGCTTCCCGGTGGCGCTAGTGGTAAAGAACCTGCCTGCCGATGCAGGAGATGGAAGAGACGCCAGTTCAGTCCCTGGGTCAGGAGGATCCCCTGGAGGAGAGCACGGCAACCCACTCCAGGATTCTTGCCTAGAGAATGCCCCTGACAGAGGAGCCTGGTGGGCTACAGTCCATGGGATCGCCAACAGTCAGACACGGCGAGCAACCGAACATGCTGCTTGTGACCACAATAACAGGTCTAGCCCACAGGGCAGTGACCTCTCTGGGCCTCAGTGTCCTCGTCTGTGAAATGGGAGTAAAGAGCAGATAGTCATTATGACAACACCGCCAGCCTCTCAGGATCATGACTTTGGGAATGGCAAGCTCTCTTAGCCTCTGTGTTGTCGTCTGTAAAATGGGGTTATTGAAAATACTAATATCAACCCAAGTGCTATTCCAAGAATCAGAGATGATGTGAACCGAGTTCCAGTATGTAGCAGGCCCTCCACAAACGTCAGCCAGTGATGCCCCCTCCTTAACCAGGCCGCACAGACTGGTCCCTCGCTCACTCTGTCACCATGGACAGCATTGCACTGATGCTAAGAAAGCTTTTCTCTGGGACCCTTCTGAAAGAGAACAGATTCCACCTCAGCAAGACCCGGTATAATATTTCTTCTCCGACATGTTCAGGAAACCCGAGCCTGCTCGCTCCACTCCTTGGGAACCAGAGGCGGTGGAAGCAGACAGAGTCCCAAGGGACCCACCTTGAAATGGTCCCCAACAGGAGGAACCACTTTCCTTCCTTCTGGTCATCTGAGCCGATGCTGGCAGAACTCGCACCCCAAGGCAGAGCAGGCCAGGGAGAGGGCAGGGTGTCTCCCTCACCCCCCACCCAGCCTGGAGCTGCAGGCCTGGAGCCAAGGCATCACGCCAAAATTAAACCTCTCATTGCAAATCAAAGAAGGATTTGTATTTCTCTATCTTCCCCCGACAGAGCTCATATTAGCTCAAGGAATCTTCTTAAAAAGTCTCGCTTCGGAAAGGTTAAGTCACCTTGAAAGAACAAAATTATCACTCAATTAGCAGTGCTGCCGATTAGCAATTATTAACATGCTAAGCGTGCAATTAGCACCTCCTTCAGTGCCGTTCCTCAGCGAAGTGTCCCAGCCTCCAGAGTCTGGAAGGAACTCCGATCACCACCTCAGGGACCTCGCAGCGCACATCAGTTACATCAGCTGAAGTTTCAGACAAACTTTCAGGATCCATGCGTCTGTTATCTGCTCTGTCCCCTCATTAAACAACCCAGATGTGCACATCTGGGAAGAGGAGCCAACAGAAGCGCCAATATGCACAGGCTTTATGCTTTTAATTAGACTTCGCAAATAAAAGAGCAAAGGCTGGGCCCTGAAGGCAGATTTGAGCTGGAACCTCCCTGAGTCCCAGGGGCAGGCGGTCAGAGACACAGAGCTGGGGATATCCAAGCAGACGGAAGGTCACAGAGCAGCCAGGGCCCCCGCCAGGCCCTGGAGCAAAGGGAGGGGGCAGGGTTCGAGCAAGTTCCAGTCCTACCCCAGTTCCCTCACTTCTACACAGGCTCAGAATGACCTTTCAGTTCATTGGAGACATTTCCCGAGATCATGGATATAAAATGTCTGGCCTGCACTGGGGCTAAGCAGGTGGCTGGCTGGCTGGTCTCCCCCTGAATGGACTCGGGCCCAGGACCGCAGACCCCTTCAGAAACCCCGGGGCCATCCATTCACAGACACACGGGCTCTTCAGAAAACATTCCTGGTGCTACTCTGTGCCCGGGGCCAGTTCAGTCCCAGAAGACGTGGCTTTGAGAGAACAGACTAGTCCCCCCTCTTGTTAACACTGCAATGCATTCAGAGGGGGCCAGTACGGGTTGAAAGTTTGTGTTCCCCTAAAACTCAGCCACTAAAACCCTAACCCTCAGGTCATGTGTTAGAAGGTAGGGCCTTTGGGGTGATGGGATTTAGACCGCATTATAAGGGTGGGGCCCTCATGCTGGGGTTAGCACCCTTATAGGAAGAGGAAGACGAGAGACAGCTCCCTCTACATGAGTACACAGCAGGACGGTTAACAAACCAGGAAGAGGGTCTTAACCTAGCCCTGAATCTGCCCACACCACAATGCCAGTCTTCCAGACCCAAGAACTGTGAGAAATTAACATCTGCTACGCAAGCCCCTCTGTCTGTGGTATTTTGTTACAACAGCCTGAGTAGACTAGTACAGGCCAACACAGAAACAAAGTGGTAGATAAGCCAGGTACACGCCGCGTCAGATGGTGACAAGCTCTGGGGGGAAGCAGCAGAGAAGGGGCCAGGTCTGCAGGGGGGTGGCCCTGAGGTCCGGGGAACAGCCCTGCTCTGGGTGGTCCGATGAGAGACCCTCTGAAGAAGTGACAATAAAGACCTGCAGGAAGAAGCAGCCACGACAAGACTGGTCTGAGCAGAGGAAGTCAGTGCAAAGGCCCTGCGGCAGTTATGAGCTCGGGGGACCCAGTGAACAGAAAGGAGGCCCGAGTGGCTGGGAGAGGGGAAACCCTGGAGAGAGGGGAGAAAGAGAGGTCCAGACAGGGTGCAGGGCTGGAAGGGACCCCAGGGAAAGAGGCCCACCTCCCACCAGCTGCCCTGGGCTCCTTGATTTCCTGATCTCACTCGGGCAAGGAGAGCAGACTGGGAAGAAGGAAGCACTCGCTCTCCCCCAGAGGCCATTCCCTTCTCCCCCAGGACTCACAATAAGGCCACATTTCTGTCTCTCTGGAAGTGGAGTTGAGCCCTGGGGCAGAAAGTGGGTCCCCTCCTTTAAGTTCCTATTCCCACTATTCTAAGCGTTTAGCCCCTGCGCTGGGAGCGTGTCCCTAGCCCTGGGTTCCATTCATAGCTGCCTCCACTGGACCTGCACTTTTGATGTGCGCCCCCTCCTTCCCACCCACAAAGCAGGAACAGGGGACTCCGGACTGGAGGATACAGCAGAGAGACGCAGGCTGAAGGCACCTGGTCTCTGTGTGACCCCCTGCAGGAGCCCCAGCCCCCTAGGACCACCCAGATTGGTTGCTGCATAAACAAAAAGAGTAAGCACTTAGAGTCTAAAACTAGTAACTTGCGGGGAGTGGTTTGTTACAAACCTACACTGGCTGATACAGACTGTGGAACAGAGCTATTTGTCCACAGATGTGGGAAGATCGTCCTAAACCCGAAGAATGTGTCCCGAGGCCCAGGGAGGCCCCATGGAAGCCTGGGGGACACCACAGGAGCAGGGAGCGTCTCCCTGGAGGGCCTGCCTGAGGTGGGGAGGGGAGAGGGAAGGCAGGGAGGCCTCGCCTTAGTGTGGCCCCTCGGGGTCCTTCCAAGTGAGCCCAGGGCCCCTCCCACAACTCAGGAATTATGAAACCAGTAGAACGTTAGCTGGGTGGATAAAGTGTTGAACAGATTGAGTGTTGTCAGTAAAATGTGGGACTTTTCTCTGTGTATGTTTGTGTTTTCCTATCACTCGATATTGTTTGGAAACAGAAGATGAGACTGGGAGAAACAAATGCTGATAAAAGCCACATATTTTGCATGGAGGCACCAAACATCAGCGTAAACCTCCCCATCAAGTAAAAGGAGTCAGTCGACTGTTTAGCTGATTCATGAGGTCGAATCTGGGTTTTCGGGTTGCTTTGGAGCTCTGATTTTCCACCCGAGCCCCGGAGCCCCACAGGCTGTGGGTCCGTCCACAGGGTCCCTCAGCTCCTCCCTCACTCACCTTCCAGCCCTGTGTGGTGGAAGAGGGGTGGGGGGCTCCCTCCAGCCTGTTGGCCAGAGGCTGGGAGGGACTAAGGGCAGTGGGCGAAGTGAGTGCAAGCCACAAGTTCAAGGTCATGGCCCCCAAGTCCACTTGCCAGCAACATGGTACAAGGTGAGGGCGATATGCAAACGTGCGTGGTGAGACTAGGGGCACCCCGAGATGTGAACCCCAGCCTGGAGCACCCCGACAGGAACGCAGGTGGTCCCATGCTGGCCAAGCACTGCTGGGGCCCCTCCTTGGTCTTGCCCAGGACCCATCAGTGTCTCCCCCCTACCTGCTCCCCCAGACGACGCAGCGAGGAACGTTAGCAGGCTAGCCCCGTGTTCAGAGGGGCGCCAGGAATGGCGGCTGGGCCGAGCAAACAGATGAAGGAAGCCAGCCCCAGCCAGCACCTTCCTACGTGAGCTCAACTCTAACAACAAGATTAGCGACTGCAGTTGCAATTAAGAGCAGTGAATTTTTCAGAGCCAATTAAAAAGCAATTGTGGTCAATAGTCCTTTGTGAGTAAGGCAGGAGAGAAGGCTTGCATGCGGCCTTGGTGGGAACCTCTACAGCCCCAGCCCTCCTGGTGGAGCTGGGCCAGGCCCCACCCTGACAGCCTCCCGGGTCTGGCCTTTGGGCCCCCTCCCCCACAGTCCTCTGGGTCCACCCAGCGGCCCCCGCGCTCCTTTGAAACATGCCTGCCTGACCGTCTGAGCGGCTCCCTGGGCTCTGCATGCTCTTGGGGAGCCCAGCTGCACCCTGGCACTGAGCAGGTACCCTTCAGGAGGTCACTGCTGGGCTGGGATGTAGGGGGTCAAAATTCTCAAGCACAGCATCAGATGCCCTACCAAACCTGCCCAAGGACTCACCCCATTGTCCACATATCATAAGCTCTTTTTCCCATTGAAAAGTGAAAGTGAAAGTCACTCAGTCGTGCCTGACTCTTTGCGACCCCATGGACTATAGCCTGCCAGGTTCCTCTGTCCATGCAAGTATATACACCAGGCAAGCATACTGGAGTGGGTAGCCTTTCCCTACTCCAGGGGATCTTCTCAGCCCAGGGATTGAACCCAGGTCTCTTGCATGGCAGGCAGATTCTTTACCATCTGAGCCACCAGGGAAGTCCATTGAATGGTCTTCCAGGTGTCGTTTAAAATTATTGACCATTGATCATAACAAGAAGTCAGTCAGCTTACTTAAAGACAGTCCGACAGTAGGGCACTGCTGTTGTCTCCTGCTTTGTGACACCATAATAACACTGATGTGAACATTCTTGCTTGGAATGTCTTCCTGACTGTGAATGATCTGGTGTCTTCAGAGAAATTCAGAGTAGGGCTTTCCCATCACAGGGCAAGTGTGCTTTCTTAAAAGAGGCTGCGTCAGTTCACAGCAGGGCAGAAAACTGGAACCACCTGGAAAAGACCCCTTGCGTTGCATTTTTGCTGGCCCTCGGTACTACCTTCGGTTCACGTGCTTCCAGCCCCTTTTTAAAAATCTGCCACCAAGGCATCCAAGAGAAGGATATGTGTGGATACAATGTATGTGGGGGAAGCAAAGGGATGTACAATGGGTTTGCAAAGGGCCCCTCAGGGTATTTAAACTAGAAAGGCTGGGGCACTGCGGGGATGGCCTGAGACTGTCCAGCATTGTCAGCTAGGCAGAGGGCCCTAGCCACTCCCCTGCCCCCACCTTGCCCAGGCCCGGGAGGAAAGGGCAGAGTGTTGGACAGACTGGAGCTTGCATGCACGTGTATATGTGTGAGTGCTAAGTTGCTTCAGTCACGTCTGACTCTTTGCGACCCTGTGGACGGTAGTTCTCTAGGCTCCTCTGTCCGTAGGATTCTCCAGGCAAGAGTACTGGAGTGGGTTGGGCTGGAGCTTGAATGTCAGCAGCTCCGCTCAGCTGCCTCTGGGCCTCGGCTTCCCTGCGTAAACAGCTCCTCTCTCGAAAGCCTGTTGTCAAGATGAAGCATCTAATGTACTCGGAGCGCTGGCTTAGCAACTGGCACATGAGGCAGCTGCCCCATGAAGCTGAGTTTCTCGTCTATAGGGCTAATAAATTACACGTATGGAGAAGGGTGTATATCTTGGCATCCTCTGTGTAGGACCAAGGAGAATGCTAGCATCATATTCCAAACGTGATTCTGGCCCTCTCCTTTTTGCTTTCTGATAGCAAAAAGGCAGAAAAAAAGATGACTGTTAAAAACACAGTGGGGAGGAGGGTATGTCCCTGGTGGTCCAGTGGTTAAGAACCCACCTCCCAGTGCAGGGGACGTGGGTTCCATCCCTGGTCGGGGGACTAGGATCCCACATGCCATGGGGCAATTAAACCCACACAGCACAGCTACTGAGGCTGCGCACTCGAGAGTCCACCCTCCGCAACAAGAGAAGCCTGTCCAACGGAGCAAAGAGCCCACGCACCAGAAGGAAGACCCAGCACAGCCAAAGCCTTGAGAAATAAAAGCTATGAAAATAAAAACAGAATTCAGATCTGTTCTCTACCAGCCATGTGATTTGGTCCAGTTCCTTAGCATCTGGAAACTTGCTTCATCAACTGTAAAAATAGGGGCTTGATAAAGGAGCCAGGCTTTGGGGGATTCTGGGGGGTGGGGAGTTGAATACACAGATGCCCCATGAACATCTGATTCCAGTGTCTGACATATTGTCAGAACTTAAGAAATATGAGCTATTTTTCTTATTCCTCAAGTTCACAGAAGAACTTCCTCACACGATTTGCTTTCTCGGAACGAAATCCAATTTCCTAATTCTTGTGAGAGAGCCAGCAGCGCTGGAAGAATGAGCTGCCTGAAGGATACACAGTTAACAGTGAGTCATTTCCCCAGGAATTCCAAAAGGGCGACCCAGGGAGGCCAGCTGATCTCACATCACTGTTCAGCCTCGCAGACAGGACCCTCTCAATTAACTCCACGTTGACGGCTAATCTTAGGACGTCATTAGATAATTGCAGAAAGCATCCTCACTCCAGATCATCAGGACTGGTTCCCTGTTCATTTCATGCGATCCACAAAAATGTTGTCCTTTTGAACCAGCATGGTTTCTGGGTGTTAATCGCAAGTCTATTAGCACAGACACTGTAATAATGAATTGAAATTTACATCGTGTGTAATCTCATTAATTGTGTGATCATATCGGGTTTGACAGTTTTAATGCATTACTAAGGGGAAATAGTCTAATACATGACATTAAAGATCTTATCAAGGTTAATTTGCCTTAAAATGTTGTTACTACATAATTTTTCATCTCCGTTTCAGATGCTGTGGTTCAAATACGTGCGCTTTGATCTTGGGAGAAAGTATCCACCCACAGAAGCAGAGTAGCACTCCTCACCTCTCAGGGGAGAAGGGAAGAGTGTAAACACGCTCGGGATTTAGAACCGCTCAGGCGAGCTTTTCGGTTCTGCTTGTATATGCTGTGTGACTTTGGGTAAAATGCTGAACTTCCCTGGGCCTTGAGTTCCTCATGCGCAAAGGGCTACAAGAAGCCTCATTTCACTGGATTGTCATGAGGCTGAAACAGGTGCATCGAAGGTCCAGGAGAATGCCTGACACATGGTTGTTGCTGCTGCTGCTGCTGAGTCGCTTCAGTCGTGTCCGACTCTGTGCGACCCCAGAGACAGCAGCCCACCAGGCTCCCCCATCCCTGGGATTCTCCAGGCAAGAACACTGGAGTGGGTTGCCATTTCCTTCTCCAATGACACATGGTAGGTATGTTTTATTCTTACTCATCATTGCATTGTCAACACCTGGCACAAGGCATGGCACAGGGGAAGTCCACTTGAAAAGGATCTAGGGTTGCCAAGGAGACCACATGCAGAGACACAAGGATAACAGCAACAGAAAAGCCAATGACAAGTCAAATCCACACTAGGGGAGACTGGGCCAGGAGCCCTGTTTCAGACAAGCGACCGGGAGCGTCCCAAACATGGAAGACCTGCAGGAGCTGCCCTGACAGCCTTCCTCGGGACAAAGGCTTTATCTTAAACCAGTTCTGTCCTAGGAGCTTTCATACGGCACCCGAGCGGGCTGGGCCACAGCTGTCCTCAAGCACTAGCTTTTCATGTCTGTAGGTGAGGACAGCGCTGCATGATAGGAATAAGAATAATGAATATTAATAAAGTATTTCTCATAGACATGATCTTAGTTTTGATCAGCAGAGATTTCCAGAGTTCCTAGGACTGTGTACAGGCTCCATGTTAGGTGCTGGGCGCACAGAGCTGATTAGGTTTGACAAGCTCCCTGGCTCCATGGTTTTTCAAGCAGTTAGAGTTTGATGAATGTTGTGATGGGGAAAATAAAAGGAGTCATAGGAACTCACAGCGGGAGAAATTGGTGCCAGTGAAGATCTGGGAAGACCTCCTTGGAAAAGGGACAATTAAGTGAGGCTGCAGGAAAAGCGTCAATTCTGCAAGAAGACAGAGCAAGCACAAATGTGTATGCACCTAACAACACAGCCCCAATATGGGTAAAGAAAACCAGAGAGAACTGAAAGGAGAAAAAGTAAATTCGACAGTCACTGCCAGAGCTTTCAATGCTCCACTTTCAGTAATGGTTAGCACAGAAGATCAGGGCGGGTCCAGAAGACTGAGCAACACCATCAACCCGCTTGACCTAACTGGCATTTATCGGACTTTCAATCCAAAGACGGCAGGAAAAAATGGTTTTTCTAGGACACGTGGAACATTATCTCACATACGCGTCTGTAAAATAGAATTCAATAAGCACAAAAGGGTTGAAGCCATACGAAATATGTTCTCTGACCACGATGGGACTAAACTAGAGTTCACAACAAAAACAAATTTAGGAAACCCCCAAACACTGAAAAATAAGCAACGCACTTCTTAGCACCCATGGATCCAAAAAGAAATCACAGGGAAAATTAGAAAAAAATCCCGACCTGAATGAAAACAACACACAACAGATCATGATGTATGGGAGGCAGTTAAAGCAGCGTGAAGAGGAAAACGTGTAGCCCTAAATGCTTATCTTAGGAGGCAAGAGGAATCTAACATCAGCCATCCAAGCTAAGAAGCTACAAAAGAGGAGAAAAATCAAGCCCAGAGTAAGCGGAAGGAAGGAAATAATAAAGATCACGGAAGAAGGGAATGAAATCGATGACAGAAGAGCAATAGACAGAAATCAATGAAACCGAAAGACCGTTCCTGGAGAAAACAAAGAGACATGATAAACATTTAGCTAGACTGGCTTTGAAGAAAGAGAAGGAACCAGCCAGAGGAGAGGTCCCTGGGAGAAGATGAAGGGAAAGAGAGAGGAAGAAAGTATTCCAGGCAGAGGACTAACGAGAGTGAAAACTCAGAGGCGAGAGAGCAGGAGGGGCATGGTGACACTCCAGAAACTGAAGCCTGGGGTGGGGTGCGGGGGGAATCCTAAAGTCCCGAAGGTCTTGTGGCTGTCAGCCTGCTTCAGGTCAGTTCAGTCGCTCAGTCCTGTCCGACTCTTTGCGGACCCCGTGGACTGCAGCACGCCAGGCTTCCCTGTCCTTCACCGTCTCCTAGGGCTTGCTCAAACTCATGCCCACTGAGTTCATGATGCCATCCAGCCATCTCATCCTCTGTCGTCCCCTTCTCCTCCTGCCTTCAATCTTTCCCAGCATCAGGGTCTTTTCCAGTGAGTCAGTTCTTTGCATCAGGTGGCCAAAGTATTGGAGCTTCAGCATCAGTCCTTCCAGTGAATATTCAGGACTGATCTCCTTTAGGATGGACTGGTTGGATCTCCTTGCAGTGCAAGGGGCTCTCCAGAGTCTTCTCCAACACCACAGTTCAAAAGCATCCATTCTTCAGCGCTCGGCTTTCTTTACGGTCCAGCTGTCACATCCGTGCATGACTACTGGGAAGGGTGCTTGGATCACCTCAAATGTAATAAGCCATCACTTGAAGGTTTTAAGCAGAAAAGAGACACAGTCAGAGGTTTTTATGGTCACTTCATCTCAAGGATGGGAAACTGGGACGTGGGGTGGTCTTGGGAGTTGCCTGAGGTCACACAGCTGGCCAGTGGCATTGCCACAGCACAGAGTCAGGGACAGCTGACAAGTCAGTCATGCTGGACAGAGCACTGGGGGGGCAGTTGGGAGGCCCCCAAAACGCCGTCCACCGCTGGTTCTTGTGTGAGTCGCTCAGTCGTGTCCAACTCTTTAAGACCCCACGGACTGCAGCCCGCCAGGCTCCTCTGTCCATGGGGTTCTCCAGGCAAGAATACTGGAGTGGGCTGCCATTCCCTTTTCCAGGGGGTCTTCCCAGCCCAGGGATTAAACCCACATCTCCCACATTGCAGGCAGACGCTCTACCGTCTGAGCCACGAGGGAAGCCTCCTGGGGGTGGCTGCCCTGATGGGGCTGCTGGCAAAGCTCCTGCGTCTCCTTCCCACCACGGCGCGCACGCGTCTAAATCAAGACAAGGTCTGTTGCCCTGAAATCCTGTCTAATCTGTGTTTTGTAGATTTATATTGGTCTTACGAGCACATCACAGCTCAGCCTTTCCTGTGCCACATACTACAAAGTTTTCAAACTTCAGAACAGATGCCAAGCAGGAATAAACACCACAGTCTCCGCTCTCTGGAACATGCTTCTGCAACTCCCAAGTTCTCAGAAATTCAGGCCCCCTACCCGATCTGAGTGACATTTTTATCACAGAATAAAATCCTCACTCATCCCCTTGGAACCCGTCCTAGTCCCTGGAGGGAGAGTCACAGTGCGTTTCCCCAGCCAGGGACCCAAAGCAGGGCAGATGACGCCCCGGGCCCCTGGGAGCCGAGAGCAGCTGGAGGAACCCAGCAAGGAAGGGCCCACAGTGTCAGTGTGGTGCGGGCCCTGGGTGGCCCCCAGAGCTGGAAGGCAGAGCCCAAAGCTTCCAAAACCTCGATCCCCAGAATCCTGGGCCCCACCCTGGTTCAGCTGGGCTCCTCTGTGCAGATAAACTGTGAGTCTGGGTTGGGGGAGCTGGGTGGGCATGGAAAGGGCCTTTATGAGCTTTGCAACATCAGCCTCGAGAGTCCCTTGGACAGCAAGGAGATCAAACCAGTCAACCCTAAAGGAAATCAACCCTGAATGTTCATTGGAAAGATTGATGTTGAAGATGAAACTCCAGTACTTTGGCCACCCGATGCGAAGAGCTGACTCATTGGGAAAGACCCAGATGCTGGGAAAGATTGAAGGCAGGAGGAGAAGGGGGCGACAGAGGATGAGATGATTGGATGGCATCACTGACTCGATGGACATGAGTTTGAGCCAACTCTGGGAGATGGTGAAGGACAGAGAGGCCTGGAGTGTTGAGTCCATGGGCTTGCAAAGAGTCAGACAGGACTGAGTGAACAACAACATCAGCCTCATTTCCAAGCCAGAAACCATGTTTCCAATTACCTGTCAGCCCGCTCCCTAACTCCTGCCCATGTCTGGAGAGGGCTTGCTGCTCAAGGGTGCATTTCTGCCCCTCATTTCATGCGTCTCTCAGTCCCTCGGGGGCAGGGACCACCCAGACTGCCCTCTCCCAGTGCCAGGAAAGTTGAGCAATGCAGGGGTGGCGCCTGTCTTTGACGCCCTCCCCTCCTCACTGCCCCCAGCTCCGATGCCGCCTTCTGCAGTGTCCACTGGGGCTCTTCTGGACCCCAGCTGACCAGGGCGGACCCCTGGGGTGATATAACAGCACCAAGCAATGCAGGGGTGGCGCCTGTCTTTGACGCCCTCCCCTCCTCACTGCCCCCAGCTCCGATGCCGCCTTCTGCAGTGTCCACTGGGGCTCTTCTGGACCCCAGCTGACCAGGGCGGACCCCTGGGGTGATATAACAGCACCCTGACTGTGACTCTCACTCCATCTACCTTGTCCTTCCAGCCAGAAGGTAAGCCCTGAGGGTGCTGGGCAAGTCACCCGGCTTTCCTCCGTTTCTAGCATCTTCCATGGGATAAGCAAGGCCCAGCTGCTAGGGCCTGGAGAACCCAAAACCTCTGCCCTTCAGGATCTGACGACCCAGCAGAGAGAGCTCACTGAGACCTCAGATCCCAGGGGGAGGGGAAGAGTGGGCACCACTTTACTGGCTGAGCCCCTCATTTCATGCGTCTCTCAGTCCCTCGGGGGCAGGGACCACCCAGACTGCCCTCTCCCAGTGCCAGGAAAGTTGGGCAATGCAGGGGTGGCGCCTGTCTTTGACGCCCTCCCCTCCTCGCTGCCCCCAGCTCCGATGCTGCCTTCTGCAGTGTCCACTAGGGCTCTTCTGGACCCCAGCTGACCAGGGCAGACCCCTGGTGTGATATAACAGCACCCTGACTGTGACTCTCACTCCATCTACCTTGTCCTTCCAGCCAGAAGGCAAGCCCTGAGGGTGCTGGGCAAGTCACCCGGTTTTCCTCCGTTTCTAGCATCTTCCATGGGATAAGCAAGGCCCAGCTGCTAGGGCCTGGAGAACCCAAAACCTCTGCTCTTCAGGACCTGACGACCCAGCAGAGAGAGCTCACTGAGACCTCAGATCCCAGGGGGAGGGGAAGAGTGGGCACCACTTTACTGGCTGATGTCCTGAGGTCCCCGAGACTGTCCAGCAGCAGTGGTTTTGCATAATGGACGGCGCAGGGCAGAGGGTGTCAGGACCCAGCATGCAAACCATACCGTCCCCACCCCCCAAGGCACATCTACACTCACAGGCCTGGGGCAATGAACATCTGGGGCAGCTGCCGCGGAGGCTCACCAACTCCCTCCAACTTTACAGACGGCCACTCGCAGGTTGCTGGCCACGCCACTTCCCAGCTGCCTGCCTCGGACTGGCCGCCGAACCTGGAAACCTCACGCTGCTCCTAACGAGACCAGTCTCCACCCCTCGGGGACGCAGGTGTGTCCAGGCAAGGTGCTGTGCAAGTGGAGAACAGCTTCCGTTTGGAACATGCCATGTATCAACTCTCTGAATCCTCTGAACACGACACACACAGGTACTGGTATTATTAGCCCTATTTTCCAGATGGGGAAACGGAGGCAGGCAGGTCGGGAAATGTGCCCGAGTCACTCAGGTAGGAATAGCCACTCTGGGTCTGCAGCTGGAGCCAGACAGCTGGCTCTCTGTGCTGTGCCACTTATGTAGGTCAAGTTCCTCTGCAGAGGGGGTGGGGAAGAAGACTAGCTCCCAGGCACCCTTCGCGTGCCAGGCACAGGGCTGTGCTGCCCGCATCGAATGACACCCACGCCCTCCCGGTATCAGGGCGGCTTCGTCTACCTTACATACGCCGAGGCTGAGGCTCAGACGCTTCATCTGCTTCACTGGTGTCACTAAGCCGAGCGTGCGGACTTACCAGGAGCCAAAACGAGACCCCCTGGTTGCAAAGTTCCAGGTACAGTTAACCTGCCCGCTACTGCTCAGGACGGCTCAGACCACCCGATCTGTCCAAAACCCATGTTCTCAACCAGCGCTCAGAATCCCCATGCACACCTGAACATGTCTGCAAATGGCACAGTCAGACCAGGCTCGCGCCTGGCGCTATCGTCTGAGCCGAGTGATCCTGGGCCAGACCCTGGGCTTATCTGAGGTTCAGGGTCACTTGGTCCTGATTGCAGAGTCGTCTGATGGGAAGAGCCCCAGCAGAGGACGATGCAGAGCGGCTGGCTGTCAAACAAATGTCACCCTGTTCCCGTCCCCACCCTTGCTTCCCCACACCCGTCTGCAGCATCGTTCCCATGTCCCTCAGATCCATGTGCTCCCATGGGCCCCTCCTCCAGGCTGGCGCCCAGGGCGGCAAGCGTCTCCACCTTCACGGTAACTGCGTCTTCTTCCTGCCTTGGCACCTGCGATTCACCATTAAAGATGCCACATCCGCTCCATCTCCCTGCCCATGGCTCTGGGGGTTAATGACCGATGCCATGACTGCCCACGTCAGCAGCCAATTACCCCTCCCGGGCCATTTCTTTAAGGCAGATTACTTTATGTGAACATTTATAGGGGACACGTCATTACCCAGGCTTCAGAAATCCTTCAGGGAGGGAAGTCTGGGAAAGGGAGGATGAGAAAAGTCTCGCGCTGCTGGCTCTGTGTGCTGAGCTCCAGAACATTGAGCGGGCTGGGGCCAGGGGCCCTGCAGGTCACACACTCCCCCACCCCCCCGCCACTGCCCTTGCAGACCCGCGTGTCCAAGGACACCAGGACATAGCCTGGCCTGCCAGACAGCTGCCTCGGGCATTCCCACTGCACCCTGTGCTCAGCTCTCGTTCACTGAATGAAGAGCAAGGAAAGGAAGCCAGCCACGCATCCCCGTTGGATCCATCCAGGGCTGGGTGCATCGCTTGAGAGGCCAAATGCAAAATGAAGATGCGGAACCTTGCTAAGAAATGATTCAGAACATCAAGATGGCAGCACCAGCATAAACTAGACACCAGGCCCTCCCGACGGGGGTCCCTGAGCACAGGCCCCCGGAGCCCAGGGTGGGCAGCTGCCCGACAGTCCAGTGGGCAAGTGGAATAGCCCTAACGATGAAACACGAGGTACTCTCTAGAGGCTGGGGCTCCCGGCGACCATGCAGTCCACCCACACCCGTCTGCAGCATCGTTCCCATGTCCCTCAGATCCATGTGCTCCCATGGGCCCCTCCTCCAGGCTGGCGCCCAGGGCGGCAAGCGTCTCCACCTTCACGGTAACTGCGTCTTCTTCCTGCCTTGGCACCTGCGATTCACCATTAAAGATGCCACATCCGCTCCATCTCCCTGCCCATGGCTCTGGGGGTTAATGACCGATGCCATGACTGCCCACGTCAGCAGCCAATTACCCCTCCCGGGCCATTTCTTTAAGGCAGATTACTTTATGTGAACATTTATAGGGGACACGTCATTACCCAGGCTTCAGAAATCCTTCAGGGAGGGAAGTCTGGGAAAGGGAGGATGAGAAAAGTCTCGCGCTGCTGGCTCTGTGTGCTGAGCTCCAGAACATTGAGCGGGCTGGGGCCAGGGGCCCTGCAGGTCACACACTCCCCCACCCCCCCGCCACTGCCCTTGCAGACCCGCGTGTCCAAGGACACCAGGACATAGCCTGGCCTGCCAGACAGCTGCCTCGGGCATTCCCACTGCACCCTGTGCTCAGCTCTCGTTCACTGAATGAAGAGCAAGGAAAGGAAGCCAGCCACGCATCCCCGTTGGATCCATCCAGGGCTGGGTGCATCGCTTGAGAGGCCAAATGCAAAATGAAGATGCGGAACCTTGCTAAGAAATGATTCAGAACATCAAGATGGCAGCACCAGCATAAACTAGACACCAGGCCCTCCCGACGGGGGTCCCTGAGCACAGGCCCCCGGAGCCCAGGGTGGGCAGCTGCCCGACAGTCCAGCGGGCAAGTGGAATAGCCCTAACGATGAAACACGAGGTACTCTCTAGAGGCTGGGGCTCCCGGCGACCATGCAGTCCCTGTAAACCGGCACAGCCCAGCCTCCCCGACTACAGTGGCACCGGGCACATTGGCACACCACTCCGGACAGTCCTGCGTGGGGCTCAGGGGTCATGCAGGCCCTGGTCCAGGTCCTGACCCAGCCTCTTACTACCTGTGGGGCCAAGGCATTGTCAGTCTGCCTCCTAGCCTCAGTTGCCACATCTATCAGATAAAAATGTGAGTGCAGACTCCCATGGTGGTCCAGTGGTTAAGAATCTGCCAGCCAGTGCACGGGGGACATAGGTTCGATCCCTGGTCTGGGAAAATTCGACAGGCTGCAGAGCAACCAAGCCCGGGCACCACAACTCCTGACGTCTTGCATGCCTGGAGCATCTGCTCTGGAATGAGAGAGGCCACCGTGATGAGACGCCTGCACGGAGCAACGAGAGCAAGCCTGAACACAGCAATGCGGACCCCGTGCAGCCACAGTAAACAAAACAGAAACAAGCAAAACAAAGATACGGGCGTCGTCTTGCAGGCACTTCCGGGTCCCTGCCAGGCGGCATGGGCAGGCCCAGCTTCGTGCTGGGCACCCGGGGGCCCGTTGTGAGTCCAAAGCACCAAAGTCACGGATGACCCCCCTCATGCCCAGCGAGGTCAGGGCGGCTGTGGCAGGCTAGGCCCAGCTGCTGTAATGGCCTGGCAGGGGCCAGCCCTGCATGGTACAGGGAGCAGAACAGCCCTCCCGGCTCCCATCAGCCTGTATCTGCCACACATCCCCACCTCGCTGGGCGCCAGCCTGCCCAGGTGGGCTGCAGGGGACAGGGGAAAGCCCAGGAAAGGGAGACACCCAGACAGCCTGTGGTTGTTTTCACTTGAAATCAACACCCCAGGAGCCCTCGCCCATCTCCTGGGAGCCCAGGAGTGAAAATTCTTTGAAAAGCCCAGTGGGCAACTTTGCTTCAAAGTCCCTGCCCCCACCCCTGCCGTGCCCTGGCCTCACCCACAGGGCGCCTCCTGCCCTCCCGGATGAGCCAGGTCTGCCCGGCCAGCCCGTGGGTCTCTGGGGGTCCTGTCCTATTCCTCCAGCCTTCAGCCCTGTTACTGGCTGCTCCCCACGCTAATGTCCCAGTCAGCACCAGCTCCGCACCCACGCTGAGTCATCTCTGGCCCCGGCCAGGGCTTTCGCCTCTCCGAGCCTCAGCTGCTCATCTGAGCAGGGGTAACTGCCCTGGCGGTCCCTGGCTGTGACCGGGCCTCAGCCCAGGGTGGCTCTTCCAATTCTTTGCCCTAGACCCTCACCCCCTTTAGGAGACAGTCATCCCACGAGTTCCCAGCCCCCAAAGTTGCAACTATGGAGACAACTGAGCTGGTTTTTGGTGGCTCGGATGGTAAAGAGTCCGCCCGCAATGCGGAAGACCCAAGTTCTATTCCTAGGTCCGGAAGATCCCCTGGAGAAGGAAATGGCAACAGACTCCAGTATTCCTGCCTGGAAAAGCCCATGGATGGAGGAGCCTGGCGGACTACAGTCCATGGGGTTGCAAAGAATCAGACGCGACTGAGTGACTTCACTTGATTAGGAGTTGAACTGTGACCCCCAATTCACAGGAGAGTCCTAACCGCTAGAACCACAGAATGTGACCTAATAAGGAGATAAAATGAGTTCAGTAGGGAGGGTCCTAACCCGATATGACTGCTGTCCTTACAAAGAGGGGACATAGGCACACGGGGGAAGATGCGTCGTGTGAAGATGAAGGCAGAGATGAGGGCAACGCCTGAACAAGCCAGGGGACCCCGAAACTTGCCAGCGAACCCCCACCAGCTGAGGGAGAGGCTGGGGCAGGTTGTTCTCAGCCTCTGAAGGAGCCCAGCTGGTCGGGCCAGACTTTCGCCTCCAGGCCCAGAAGAGGAAATTTCGGCTATTGAAACCATCCAGCCTAGGGCCCTTTGTTACCCAGCCCCGGCAGATGGATACACACCCCGGGTCACACTCTGGTTGGGAGTCGTGTTCCTGGGTCGTGGGACAGCTGCCCGTGGGTCAACTGCATGGACCTGCTTCCCGGCAGAAGGCCGCTTCTCCAGGACAAAGCCACTGACCGCGCCAGGGGAGGCTCGGGCAGGCGGCACTGGCCAGCCGACGCTGGACTTTCTCTCCAGCCGGTTGACACTCTGTCCGCCCAGCACCCCAAGGCCACTCCCCTAGCCCAGGCTGCAGCACAGTGACAGGTGACGACACCCAGGGCCACACATGAGGCATCAAAGTCACGAGGACCCACCTCCTGGGAAGCCCCCAGGAGAGCTGGGGAGGCCCCCTCAGAAGGGGTCTTTGTGGGGGTGGCCAAGGGGCGCTGTAGTGCCCCCCAGAGTCTGCCCTGCAGCAGCCCGGTGGGTCTGCGGGTCTCCGCGTGTTTTCCGTGGAGGCAGCAGCTCCTGCTGTGGGAAGGTCTTTGGGGGCCGCGTGGGCCACGTGCTCCCCAGAAGCTGCAGACGTGCCCCCCAGCAGTAGCCGCACAGCCCCAGGAACTGTAAACCCATCACGCCAGCCGTCTGGTGCCCTGCCACTCGGGATTAAATAAATGGTCTCCAACTGTGATTGAGGCGGCGCATAAAATATCTCAAAATTAATTTTTAAAGAATAAGTGAGGGCGTGAACATTTTATGTGTGAGCTAAAGGATGAGGACCGCAGCGTCGGGGGGTCGGGGGCGGCGGG
>SJYR01001680.1:159544-178366 GCA_006410655.1 Kobus ellipsiprymnus
GGGGTGGGGGTGGCGGTGGGCCTGGGCCTGATGATGAGTGAGGGGTTGAATGGCGTCCCCCCAAATTCACACCTACCTGGGACCTCAGAGCATGAGCTGGTTTGGAAATGGGGTCTTTGTAGACGTGACCACGTTAAGATGGGGCCATACGAGGTAAGGATGGGCCCCGAATCCAATGACTGGTAAGAGCAAGGAGACGGGGGTGGGACACCACAGACAGGGAGGAAGGTCAGTGGTGCTGCTGCAGGACAAGGACGCCCGGGACAGCCAGGAGCCCCAGACACCGGACGAGGCGGGGGGGCTCCTTCCCAGAACCTCCGAGGGCACACAGGCCCAACACCGGAGCCCAGATGCCTGCCCGGCCTGTAGAGAACGAGTCTGGCTGTCTTGAGCCACCGTTGTGGGGTTGTTCACGCAGCCCTCGGAAACCCATGCAGCCCCCAGCCCCTGGCCGCCGGCTTGGCTGTGAACCAGAAGGGAGCAGGAGTAAGAGTTTTGGCTCCTGTGGAGGTGACGCAGCCCCGGGAACACCGGCCAAGCAGCTGGGAGCAGGGCGGAGGCCCCTGAGCTGCGGGGGACGGGGGACAACAGGAAGGCCACTGCGTGCCCACTCCGCCACCCACCCATCAATGGGGCCCTTCACGAGCCGCCCGCTGGCCCTGCTCCAGCCCCGCCCCACGGCCCTACCCTTCCGCCTCTGCAGCCGCGCTTCCTGCCCGACGCCAGCCCTCGGCAGCCAGGCTGGCCTCTGGCCAGGCCCAGTGGGACCACACTCAGCCTCCCTCCTGTCCAGGCTGGGAGGGTGACGAGGACCTCAGTCCGCCATCACTGTCGTCACCGGCCTGCCTGAGTGCCAGGGCCATGAGGGTCTAGCGGGCCTGGTGGGGGAAAGTGAACGAGGCTGGGGTCAGGTCTTGGTGAGGCGGGCCAGTGTAGAGGGCCCCGGGCCTCAGTTTCCTCCCCGTGGGGTGGGGAGAGTTCCTCTGCCCGGGGTTTGCCAGGGTCAGAAGAAGCGGTGCACACTCCCCGAGTCCTGCACCTGGCAGCCTCCCTCTTTCACCTCCAGGCACCTCGGTTTTTTTATTTGTAAAACCTGAGTGGAGAGGCCTGGGTGATGGCCCCATGGCTCCCAAGGACACAAGCCCACGTGCTATGGAGCCAATTCTTCCCTGTCCAGAAAGCAGATGTCGATGCTGGAAACCACGATGTCCTCATTTGGAAAGAAACCACCACTGTGAGATGCCCCCATCCTGGCCACACAGAGCACACGGATCTGCTTGGGGCTGGGCCTCGTGTCCAGCAAAGGACGCAGAAGTCCCTGTGCCTCAAGGTCCAGGGAGGAGGCGCAGCGGCAACTGAGGGCACCCAGCTCTGCAGCCTCGAATCCTGACCCAAGACTTCAGGGAGCCCCTCAGCCCAGCGTGCAGCCTGCACCCCGACACCCAGCTCCCCAGAAGAGGCAGAGCAAACACACCCTGCTCAAACTCACGCACCGCAGCTGGGGCCAAGGCTCCTGGAGCGGGCTGGGCGCGCAGGGCAGCGGGTCCCCCTGAGCCCCGGAGCCCCTCGTGGGAGGCATAGCAGCTCCGCACTGACTGAAGCGGAGATTCAGCTCAGATGACAAGTTTGCCCAAGAAAAGGCCTGTGCAAAGCCAGGCTGTGTCGGTAGCGGTGATGGCGCAGCTTCAGGGAGGGACGGGAGAGAAATCAACAGCCACCAGCCCAGGGCCCCCTGCAGCCTCATGACAGTGGGGGCCCCGTTGTCAGGGGAGGAAACTAAAGCCCAGGGTCTGCTTGGGAAGCCCTGGGTGACATGGAGCCTGACTCCCATCTTACTCAAAATCCCAGGAAGGACACACCCACCTCAGGACAAGATCTCTTCATCTGGGGCCCCCAGTGACCGGCCCTAACCTGTCTGAAGCCTCCCAACTCCTACTGTTCAGCTTGTGATTTGATCAAACCCAAGGAACTCCAGAACGGTCTCTCATCACCTGCCTCTGAGCCTCTGCAAATGCTGATCCTTCTGTCCAGAACACCCTTCCCTGCTTCCCCATCCCATGGAATCCCCTTGGCCATCACACAATGCCTCCTCTGAGAAGCACTCCATGCCTACTCCCTTGCCCTTTCTTTGGGGGTGGCAGGGATCCCCCAGTCACCTGCCACCCCTGGAGGGTGACCTTCCAAGGGCAGAGCCTGGCACACCGTAGGTGCTTGGCACACGCTTGCTGAGGGAAGATGGGTGGCATTGCAGGACCGTCTGCGTTCGTGTGCCTGACTAGCAGGGACGTACAGGGGAAGGACCCAGCACTCACACTGGGGGTAAACCAGTAGTCACGCAGCCCCCTGATCTGAGAAGGACTGCACTCAAAAAATCCCTGCCTATGGTCCTTCCAGAGCTGTCTGCATGCTCCCAGAGATGGTGAGCTCACTTCCTCTCTGGGAAAGCTTTGTCCACAACCACACAGTTAAAATTGTAAAACCACTGTTCAGTGGAGCCGCCCCCCTCCCTGGCTCTTGGGGCACCTAGCAGAGACCCCTGGGCAGACCTGTAAGGCCAACAGAATCCCCTGAACTTCTAGAGAGAACCAGTTACAGCCTTCAGCTGTTCCTTCCTCCTGCTTCCATTCATTCATTCCCTGACAGTTAGGCATGACAAGAGGTGTCTTTGCTTGCATCACCTAATTTAAATCTCACAATGGCGACAAGTCCCATTTTACAGATGGATACACTGAGGCTTGTGGGAGCAGGTAGGGGCTAGAGTCACACCCACCCCACCTGCTAGTCCCATCTCACCGGCGCTCACCACATCCTCCGAGCACCCGCTGGCCTTCGTCCCAGGGAGGCGGCCGGGATGGGAAGCCCCCCCATTCCCCAGGCTCCGGCGCCTCCTTGGCCCGGACAGCTCAGAAGCGCTGCCTGCTCTTCACCGGGGTCTGACCGCACCGTCCAGAATCACACGGCCTGCCTTCCCCTGCCCGGCGGGCCACTCCTCAGCTCCCAGACCTGCTCCTCAGTCTCTATGGCACTTACACGTGTGAAATTAACCTGTTCAATGACTTTTGTTTCCCCTGTTAGCACATGGGCTCCCCGAGAGCAGGGACCCTGCTCTGCTCACAACTATGAAAGGGTTAGTCAGTCAGTCGTGTCTGACTCTTTCCGACCCCGTGGACTGTAGCCCACCAGGCTCCTCTGTCCATGGAGTTCTCCAGGCAAGAATACCGGAGTGGGTGGCCATGCCCTTCTCCAGGGGATCTTCCCAATCCAGGGACTGAACCCACATCTCCTACATTGCAGACTCTGCACCATCTGAGCCACCAGGGAAGCCTGCTCACCCTACGTAAGAGCGGTGAAGCCGGGCGCTTCTTTAAGTGAACGTGTGGAGGGTGTGGGGGTGACCAGATGGCATAACCAAGCCCTGCTGTTCACACCGCTCCACTGGGCCCACCGCCGACCCTCCCCGCCCTCCATGGGCAAGTGGCAGTGACACGGGGCCCCAGCCCTGTGTGTTCAGAGCAACTCTGGCCAACACCACCCAACAGTCACAGGCTCTGCCCTTCCCTCTGGAAAGAGCGGCTCATCCGAACGTGTGGATGTGTTTGCGTTTCTAAATCCCCCCGAGTAGCTGTCTGGCGCACGTCAGCTGTCTCTCTGGCCATCTGGCAGCAGACTCGGAAAGCCGCGTCCTCTAAATAAACTGTCACATGCGAGTCTTCACAGCAGGTAATACCAGACACCTCAGGTGGAGGTGGAAACCCAGCCTTTCCTGTGTTCACTGTGTCCAGACCTCAGTAAAAATCCTTCTCATCAGCGTTCACCCTAAACCCACAGCTCAGAAGGCAGAGGGTGTGCGGTCCCCCGTGCTCTGCACTGAGCTGACCCGGAGGGAATCAGAACAGGCAGGGCTTCCCGTGAGATGCCATGATAAGAAAGGAGGGTTTCCCCAAACCTCCAGCATAAACCTCTCTAACTGTTGCTGTGGAGTCATTCAGTCGTGTCTGACTCTTTGCAACGCCTTGGACTGTAGCCCACCAGGCTGCTCTGACCATGGGATTCTCCAGGCAAGAATACTAGAGTGGGTTGCCATTCCCTTCTCCAGAGGATCTTCCCAACCCAGGGATTGAATCGGGTCTCCTGCATCACAGGCAGATTCCTTACCACTTGAACCACCAGGGATAGTAAAACCTCCAGCATCAACCTCTCTGATCCTTGCTTTAACTCTAAGCAATGTGCTGGAGATCTATTTTTAAGTGATGCCTACGTTTCCCTCCCTTTTTAAGAAGAGTGCATTGAATACTGTGCAGTATCTGACACCACACACCCAGCCATCTTCGAGAACCAGGAAGACTATACAAAGGAGAAGCAAGATGGAAGCACACATTAGGGGGGAGGAGGCTTCAGCGAAACAGAGGCCACAGGCCCCACTCACGCTGGAGCAGCTACTACTCTAGACAAGCTAAGGGCTGGTGTGCAGGAATGAGGACCGGTGTCACCAAACCCTCGATTTACCAATCTCTTGACTTTTCATGAGAATCCAGAATTCTAGATTTTTATGCTTTTTAAAAGCTAGAAAATGCCATACAAACCGTATAGGACAAGTCAGAAGGGCAAGTTTGGGCTTTAAGCAACAAAACCCAAACCCACCTCAATTCTTAACTAGAAGGATTGAAACCTCGATACTAGCAGCCTGATAAAGTAGGAAGCAAGCCATTTCTAGGCATAGTACAATTTACCGCCAGTCTGCAATGTCTAGCACTCAATCAAAACTTACAGGACACATTTTGTGAAAAATAGAAACATCCCAAATGGTGAGTGGAAAAGCATAAACTATGAGCTCTTAGCACAATGGAACATTATTCAGAAATTAAAAAGGAAAAAAATGATACACACTACAGGATGGATGCATCTCAAACACATTGTATTAAATGAGAGAAGCTGGACTCAGAGGCTACAAGCCACACGATTCCACCTACATGGCATCTGGAAAAGGCAAAACTATAGAAAAGACCAACTCAGTGGTTGTCATGGGTAAAATAGAGAGGAGGATTGACTACACAGAGACGTAAAGATATTTGGAGGAGCAATATAATCTCACTATATCTTAACTGCAGTGGTGTTGACATGACCATAAACGTTTATCAGAATTAATAATATTTTACACCTAAAGGAGTCCATTGTACGATATGTAAATCCTCCCCCGGTAGCCTGGAAGGAAAAAGAAATGGTCAGGCCATGGATAAGGAGCTCTGCAGGGAACAGCTTAATCATGGCACTCACTGAGCAAGCACTATTACAGTTAAGTGCCAGTTATTGAACTAATTGTTCATCTCATTTAATCCCCCTCAGAACCCAAGGGGTAGCTTCCATCAAAGTGTTACAGACAAAACTGGGCATCAAAGAGGGCAGGTGAGTGGCCCACGCTCACGTAGCTATGAGTGGGGCTGTTCCAGGCATGTCTGACTCCCCAGCGTGTGCTTGTGGTGGTGAATCGGTACCACGTTCTAGAGCTTGCAAGGCGAGGTCTATGAGCCCAGGAACAAGCTGGGGCTCCCCATCGAGTCTCACCCAGCACAGTGCCTTCCGACGAAGGGTCATAAACCAGGCAGCCCCAGCACCTCGGAACCAACAAGCAAGGGGACAGAGCCCAGCTCGGCCGCCTCCTAGCTGGAACCCTCAGTGACACACTTCCCTGACTTCCAATTTCCCTGTCCGTAAAATGTAGACGATACATATCAACAGGACCACTTGAGGACGAAACAAAATACTCATGCAAAATGACTAGCCGAGGACTTCCCAGGTGGTTCAGCGGCCAAGAATCCACCTGTCCATCAGGGGACACAGATCTGACCCCCGGTCTTGGAAGATCCCACATGTCTCAGAGCAACAAAGCCCGTGCACCACAGCTGCTGAGCCCATGCTCTCTGAGCCCACGTGCCGCGACTGCTGAAGCTCCCAAGCTCGAGAGCCCAGACTCCACGACCACAGAGGCCACCACAGTGAGACGCCCGCCCACTGCAGTGAAGAGCAACCACTGCTCCCTGCTCCTGGAGGAAGCCCCAAATGAACAAAAACGTTTAAGTGACTGACCAACGTGTGACACACTGTAGACGCTCCCCTCAGCAGGGTCACCGCTGCTACTGTTATCACTGCATCACGGCCCCAGCCTCTGTCCTCCCCGTAGCCCTCACACCAAACACTCTGGACACTTTTCTGGATGGTGTTCATCACTCCCGGGGCAAGGCCTGAACTAGAAGTTTCCTCTACTCAGTGTTCCCTCCCACCAGCCGTCACTACTTCCAACCGTTGGCTTCAAGACCAGCTCAAAAAAAACCTCCTCCCCCTGCTGTAATTCAACCCACAAATAAGGACGAGAAAGGGCAGGGGGCTCTCTGCTATCTTCACTGAGACCACCAGGCTCTCTCGCACACACTCAGAAACTCCCAGCAAAATCTTACACCCCAAGCAGAGACTGCACCACACACCCACTTCCATCCCTGGCGCTGGCAGCCTTGGGAGGTGGGCTGTGGACCTTTGCTATCTGGAGTTGAGGAGACGCTCGCAGGAGATGACCCCACCCTGGGCCCCTGGCAGATCCGGAGTACGAGAAAAGGACCTGGACTGGCTCCTAGAGACCTGGACTTGAGTCCAGTCTGTGCCACCCTCAGCCGGTCTGCTGAGCCCACTCTTGGGTGCTCTTCCCTCGTGTGGAAAGTGATGCAGATGCTTCCAGAATTAAGATGCTGCTGAGGGAAAGCAATGGCCCACAAAACTATCTGAGCCCTTCTCTGACCTTCAGGTTCGTGGCCACCTGCCTGGCCCTCCACTTCCCATCCCCACCAGCCCCCAGGCCCCGCCCCGACCTGTCCATCCCTCTCCTTCCAGAGTACCCATCCTGGACACCCATCATGTGACAACTGTATGTTTATTATGCTTATCTATCTACCACCTGCCCCTGACCCCAGAATATCAATTCTCGGAGGGCAGGGTTTTTTCTGATTAATTCAGTGCTATGTTCCCAGAGCCTGGAGGTGTCTGGCCCAGAGCAGGTGCTTCAGACCCACTTGCTGAAGACTTGGCTGGTCCCCCAATTTCTGTATTTGGAGTCATTGAATGTTTATGCCAACCTAGCCTCCCAAGCTTTGTGCAGACAAAAAAATTCCAGATAACTGAAGCCCAAGATCCAACAGGGGCTTCCCTGGTGGCTCAGAGGTTAAAGCGTCTGCCTGGAATGTGGGAGACCTGGGTTCGATCCCTGGGTCAGGAAGATCCCCTGGAGAAGGAAATGGCAACCCACTCCAGTATTCTTCTGGGAAATCCCAAGGACAGAGGAGCCTGGAGGGCTACACAGTCCATGGGGTCGCAAAGAGTCAGACACCACTTAGTGACTAAACAAGGCCGTATATCAAAGACTTGGGTGGAGACGGAAGGGTTAACTTCGTGTAAGGCTGAAGCAGGGAGGAACCCGCAGGGCGGTCAGCACAGCCGTGCTAGATGGCCATGACCTTTCATTCTGAGCGATACCACCACCTGCATCAATTACCCCAGACAGTCAAGCTGTGTGCAGCCTTGAGTGTTGGCGAACTTAGACACGATGGCCTGTGGCCCCTCCCCTGCCCGAGCCTGGAGGACTGAGGCTCCCGCGACCCCTCGTGCTGGGCTGGCGCGTGGATGAGAGACTCACACCAGGTGTGCTGGAGAACCCCTCCCCAACCAGGTACCTGGGCCTCCCCCACTACCCAGAGCATATCTGAGCCGCCGTGTGAACCCCACCTGGGTCACCTACAGACTCCAGAAGCCCCGTCCTGCAGGTGGCAAGCCCCCATGGGACCAGCTCAACAGAGCGCCCACCTGCCCCATCCGAGCTTGGGACCAGGTGTCAGGGGGCCTTCTGCTCACCCACACATTCGTCACACCGTACAAGAGCAGGGAAGGGCCCCTGCCCTCCAAGGACGGACCCGTCCACCCAGTGGTGTGGGGGTGCCTCACACCAGGCCCACCCTCAGGGCCAGGCCATCTTGGACTCAGAAACATGGATGGGGTAGGGGGCTCCAATCCTGGCTTCCCTGTCCCCCCAGCGGAGTGGCCTGGGGCAAGTGGCTCAGCCTCTCTTCTCCAGCGGAAGATGGAGGGAATCCTGGGGAAGATCTGGGGAGAGAGGTCGACAGGCGGGGAGGGAGCATTAGCCATCACGGCTCGCGGCAGGTGCATTTCAGCCCAGGTGAGTACACCTCCGGCCCAGCCACCATCAGAGAACATGGTGGGGCCCTGGGCTAACAGGCTTCCGTGACACAGCTGCGCAGGAATTCAGGCTCTGGATTCTGGAGACTAAAGGCCCAAGACCAAGCTGTGGACAGGGACGGATCCTTCGTGCCTCTTGCCCCGGCCTGGAGATGACCACCCTCTCCCCAGGTCCTCACATGGAATCCCCTCTGTGTGTGACTGTATCCTGATCGCCTCACCGGTCACCCTGAATTGGAGCCATCCCAGTGACCTCACCTTACTTCAGCCATGCCTTCAATGCCCTCGGGCCTCCCAGGTGGCGCTAGTGGTAAAGAACCTGCCTGCCAAAGCAAGAGACGGAAGAGACAGATCTGATCCCTGGGTTGGGAAGATCCCCTGGAGGAGGGCATGGCAACCCGCTCCAGGATTCTTGCCTGGAGAATCCCATGGACAGAGGAGCCTGGCGGGCTGCAGTCCGTGGGGCTGCAGAGTCAAACCCGACTGAAGCGACTTAGCACGTGCACACAAGGGCCCTCACTCCCAGTTCAGCCACATTCTGAGCGGTTGGAGCTTCAGCTTGCAGGTTTTGGTGGTGGGGGGTGCCCTTCAGCGCGTGTGCCTGGGCACTTACTCAGCATTTAATCTGCTGGTCTGGGGGGTCTCACTGGGTTCTTGTGCCCTCTGTGAGCATGCCCAGCCTCCTGTTTGCGGGCCCCCAGCTCCCCCAGGAGCTGTCTCCCACTGCAGCCTGCCCGTGCCAATGCCTTATTCTCAAGTGAGAGACCCTCCTCCCCTGGCCCCCCACCTGGGTCTCCCCTCGGGGCCCCCCGGCCACACGCACTCCGTGTGTTCCTGCTGCCACAGGCAGCTTGCACGTTGCTCAGCCCCCGTCTCCAGCTCTGCACCAGGTATTAAAACATTGTTATTGCTGTTCAGTCACTGAGTTGTGTCTGACTCTTTGTGACCCCGTGGGCTGTGACCCATCAGGCTCCTCTGTCCATGGGATTTCCCAGGCAAGAATCCTGGAGCAGGCTGCCATTTCCTCCTCTAGGGGATCTTCCTGACCCAGGGATCGAACCCACGTCTCTTGTGTCTCCTGCACTGGCAGGCAGATTCTTTACTGCTGAGCCACCAAGGCAGCCTTCTCAGGGTACTTGGGGACCACTGAAGCTTTGCTCTGGTCCTCCTAAGGGTCTCTGGTGCGTGGTTGTTTGGAGAGAGTTACAAGGATCCTCTGTAACCTGGGGGCTCCTGTGAAGGGCATATGGAAGTCTGTTTCAGGGGGCACAGCTCCAGTGATGGAAATGGAATCCTGGAGGGACCCTATTCCCTCATTCCAGGGCTCCAGAGCGGGGTCTCACCTCCCTTCCACACGAGACAGATGCCGCTCTTACCCAGCCATGTAACCCGTTCAGCGGGCGGGGGCTGGGGCTGGGACTTCCTAGTACCCATTCAGAATGGCCAGGAACTATTCAAGGACACTGCCCCCCGGTCCCCACTTGTTCCTTGTACAGAACATTTCATTGCTCACCCATAATTCACCCTGTCATCCTTAATACGTAATAACAGAGTCAACATTTTCTAAGCTGAGCACTTTATGGTCATCATCTCATTTAACCCATGTAAAGGCCCAGGGAGGTCTGATAACCTGTTCAGGGTCACATCGCAAGTGCTAATGAGATCAGCTCTTCCAGAGCAATTACCCAGTGCGTCCTAAGCGTTTAGTTTCTACTCACCTGTTTATCCCGGACGCTTTGTGATTGGGGGCTGGGGCTACACTGGCACACAAGAGGTGCTCAACAAAAGCTTCCCGAATGGTCTTTCCTGTGTCTTTTCCTGTACCCCAGATAGTTATCACTGGAGATGCTCAATACATATTTGTCTTTTGGAGTGGATGGAGGAGTGAAGAAAAGGAGAAAGGGAGGAAGCGTAAAAGGATGTTGAGTGGATGAGTGGACGGATGGATGGATGGTAGGCTGGGTGGACGGGGGAGAGTGGATGGGAGAAAGGATAGATGAAGTGACAGATAAATGGATGGATGGGAGGGTGGCTGGCTGGCTGGATACGTAGGTGATTTAAAGGATAAATGAATGCATGAAGAGGTGGATGGATAGATGGGGAGATGATTGGATGAATGGATAGGTGGATAGGCAGATGACTGGATGGATGGATGGGTAAATGAATGGATGAAAGGTGGATGGTCCCTAGGCCCTTCCCCCCCCACCAGTGCTAGGGAAGAAAGTGATGTGGAAGACACAAAGCCACCAGCAAGTTGTTGGGCAGCTGTGGGTATGACTCACGGGGGTAGAAGGCAGAAGCAGCGGAGGGACACAAGGGGAGGTGAAGACCCAAGGGCCTTCAGAGGTCAGACTGTCCTCCTCACTAGGAGAAAGAAAGGCTTCCTGGGAGAGGCGGCATTTGGGTTACACCTAGGAAAGTTTCCATGAGAGACGGAGGGGAAGGGTCCTCCTGGAAGGAGGCAGGACATGAGCAAAGTGACAGGGTGGGCGAGAGGCGATGTGCACCTCGGAGTCGGCAGCCTCCTCACATGGCTCCCTCCTGGGCCCTGAGCTCCTGTAGGTCAAAGTTCAGTCACATCCTTCTCCTCCCGCAGCAGCAGCGCTGGCCTGACCCGGGGAGCCCATGGCAGCCAGTGAGGACTTCCTGCTCTGACGGGTTCAGCTCCTGCTGCATGTCCATCTCCTCAGAGCCCAGGATGTGATGACGTGAATGGACAGAGAAACGAGCACGTACTGAGGGCCTTGCTGCTGTTCAGTCATTCAGTCGTGTCCAGCTCTTTGCTACCTCATGGACTGCAGCACGCCAGGCTTCCCTGTCCTTTACCATCTCCCGGAGTTTGCTTAAACTCGTGTCTGTTGAGTCGGTGATGCCATGCAACCATCTCATCCTCTGTCGTCCCCTTCTCCTCCTGCCTTCAATCTTTCCCAGCAGCAGGGTCTTTTCCAGTGAGTCAGTTCTTCGTATCAGTTGGCCAGAGTATTGGAGCTTCAGCTTCAACATCAATCCTTCCAATGAATGTTCAGGGTTGCTTCCTTTAGGACCAACTAGTTTGGGCACCTACTGCATGCCAAATGCTTAACATGCCTGACCTCAGTGACCCTCAACACTACCTGGTCGTGCTTACAAATGGGAGGCTGGCCTGCCCTGGGTCACAGAGTCAGGGGCTGGCAGAGGCCAGGTTTGAGCGTGGGTCAGCTGCCTGGAAAGCTCCAATGGTCTACAACGGGGACAGGAGAGGAACAGGGCGGGGGGTGAGTCCCAGGCACAGCTCACACACTAGCTTCACACCCATCCCTGGGCAGCCTGGCAACATCAGTTTACAAGACCTCCAGGGCCTGCTCACTCTCCACTTAACATTTCCTAATGATTCATCAGGATGCAGTGAGAAAATCCATGCTTTTCTTGGGAATGCTGGAGGAAGGATCGGGGCATTCCGTTCTGCTCCTGGTCCCACGTCTGTGTTGGGCGTGGACCAGGCCACCCTGTCCGGCCTCCCCTCTCGCCCGGCGGGCTGGCTCAGCTGTGATCACTCATCACTGCCCCAGTACACCCCATAAAGCAGCCAGGCTCCAGGTACAAAAGGAGAGAAGGTGGCTGAGCAGATGAAAGGACAACTCCCATGGGGAGAAGAGGAGGCTCTGAGGTCCCCAGGCTCCACGGCAGTTTCTGGAATCTTCCCAGACAGAATCCCAGCTGCTACCCAGGTGTGTCCCCTGCCTGTCCCTCCTGTGCTCCCTGAGCACCCGCCAGGGTGGACTCCGGGGTCTGGAGGAGGTGAACCTGCTGCCCTTTCTGCTCTCAACTGGATGTCTTAGCCCATTTGCTACAACAGAAATCCCATCACATGTGGCCAAATCAACCAACATTTCTTTCTCGCAGCTCCAGAGGCTGAAAGTCCATGATCAGACTGCCCACAGGCCCAGCATCTGGTGGGGACCCCCTCCCTTCCTGGGCTCACATGGCTGGAGGGACGAGCGAGCTCTCTGGGGTCTCTTTGCTAAGGACACCAATCCCATTCATGGGGGCTCCACCCTCACGATCCACCTCCCAAGACCCCACCTCCCAACACCATCACACTGGGGGGCTGAGATCCCAGCACGTGAATCTGAGGAGGGGGAGGGGAACACAAATATTGAGTCTGTGGCAGGGGTCCAGACAGGTAGGGCAGGTGAGGAGGCAGAGACCCTCATCCAGCCAAAGTGACGGGTGCGTGGAGAGGAGTGTGGACTCCTGGCTGTGAGAGGACCCAGGACGCCCCGCAGAGGAGGCAATGCTGGGCTTTGCCGGAGTGAGCAGGACAAGCAGGGCCTTCCGGACCAAGGGAGGCTACGTGTGTCAAAGGCATGCCTGTGAGGAATGAGCTGCTGAACTTAGCGCCATGAGGCACTGAGGGGGAGATGTCCTGAAAGCAGGGTGGGCCCAGTCTGGATCCCATAGCACTGGGAGGGTGGGAGGCCTCGGAGCCAAGGAGCAGCGCCAGCAGAATCATCTTTGGAAATACCCCCAGGACGGCATGGTTCTCAGGAAGGCTGGCACAGCAAGGCCAGTAGCAGAGAGACAGGAGAGAGACAGGCCCCGGGCTGAGCAGCGGCCACGGGCCTCCTGATTGAACAAGGTGCCAGCAGGAGCGCCGGGCCCGGATTAGGTGAAAGACAAACAGCCGCAACGTCCTCACGCTTGCGGTCAAGGGCATTGCCCCACTCAAAGCACACGTAGGAGAAGTCCTCAGTCCAGGGGAGAGCCCAAAGGACGGGGGAGATGCCGGCCCGTAATGCGTCCTGCCAACCTCCCAGACAGGAGGAATCCATCTTGGCTGGAATCCATCTTGGCTGAGAGATACACATACATCCACCGGAAAGGACCTCAAGTCAGCCCAGATACAGGTGCACGCGAGGTGACTGGCCACAGACAGTCCAGGAACCTGCCCCCAAGCTGGGCTGTGCTGCGCTCAGTCGCTCAGTCGTGTCCGACTCTTTGCGACCCCATGAACCGTAGCACGCCAGGCTCCTCTGTCCATGGGGATATAAGCAACCTACGCCACGCCTGCTGCACACAGCTCACTCTGAGCTCACCTGTGGATTTTTCCACATGTGTGTTGCTTCTAACAAGCCTCTTCTCGATTTCACAATCTCGGTCTCTTTGCTGAATCCTTTCTTCAGAGAAGACAAGGACCGAGGTCCTGCCAGCTGTCCCACTGCCAGAGTCAAGGAGGCTGCTCCAAATGAAGAGACGAGGCCACACGAGGGCCCAGAAAAGAGCTCTCTGGGGTGGTCTCTTTGGCAAAGGGCGCTAATCCCATTCAGGAGGCCTCCACCCTCATGACCTAATCACCTCCCAAAAGCTGCCCTTAGTGACCCTTCAGTTCAGTTCGGTTCAGTCGCTCAGTCATGTCTGACTCTTTGCAACCCCATGAATCGCAGCACACCAGGCCTCCCTGTTCATCACCAACTCCCGGAGTTCACTCAGACTCACGTCCACCGAGTCAGTGATGCCATCCAGCCATCTCATCCTCGGTCGTCCCCTTCTCCTCCTGCCCCCAATCCTCCCAGCATCAGAATCTTTTCCAGTGAGTCAACTCTTCGCATGAGGTGGCCAAAGTACTGGAGTTTCAGCTTTAGCATCAGTCCTTCCAAAGAAATCCCAGGGCTGATCTCCTTCAGAATGGACTGGTTGGATCTCCTTTAGTGACCCTTAGCTTGGGCCAAAGGGATCTTTCTGTCCTCCTCACTTCCCGCCTTACCCAGGCAGCCTCTCCCCACCCCCTGCCCTCCCCAGTCGGCTCCTCTGCCCTTGTCCTCAGGTGCTTCTTTCTCCTGCCCACCCTTCAGAAAGAGAGCTGCGTCCCTGCTGCCTTTGCATTTCCAGATCCCGGCACACAGTAGGTGCTCCACAATTTTCTAACGACTGAATGGATGACAGATGAACACCCCCACCAGACAGTGCCACGGGGTGTGCCGATCTCAATCAATGGGGTTCATTCCATTGCTTTTCCCACACTGGAGCTCAACTAATGTTAGAACCTGAATCCATCCAGTCAGCTCGTGTGCTGGAGGGAAATGGACCATCCTGTTCCCCCCGAGTGCAGACGCTGCACACAGTAGGGAAGCACAAATACAGCATGGCCCGGCAGTCACAGCACCACAAAAAACCACAGTGAAGCCCTCAAGCCACCCCTCAGCAAGCCTCCACCCAGCTTCATGACCCATTCACAAGGCCTGGAGAAGTCAGCCACCCCAGGGTCCAGCCATGCAAAACATGTATTGCCCAGCTGACTCTGGCTCAGCCCAGAGGCCTGGAGATCCAATAAGGACCTGGCATGGAAGCTGGAGTCTCGTGATGTCCAATTATACAGAACATGTTTCTCATTGCACAGAAAAGAACCTCCCCCTTCGATCGTCAGAGTGGCCAGTTCCAGGCCTGAGGCCTCTGCTGGGACTCACCAGACCCAAGAAGGGGTGTGATCTGCCCCGTCAGGCCCCTGGGTGGACAGCACAGGGTCAGTCGCACAGTAGGATGTCTGCTCATCCCCTACCAAGTCAGGCAGGTCCAAGGGCAGGACACCCACATGGGCTGAGCACCGACTGTCCCCTCCGTCTCATGTGGCTCACACGATCCTTACAACGTCTGCCAGGGGTTGACGTCATGATTCCAAGCTCAGGAAACTGAAGCTCAGAAGCTGCAAGCTGCCTGCCCAGGGACACACAGCCAAGGAACGGCTGCGGCACGTCTGGCTTTAGTTCCCTGAGGCTCTTGTACCAAAACACCACAGACTAGGGGCTTGCAGCAACTGAATGGGTCTTCCATGGTCTAGAGGCCAGAAGTCTTAAATCCAGGGGCTGGCAGAGCCAGGCCGCCCCTGGAATCTCTCCATCCAAGAGGGTCCTTTCTGCTTCCTCCTCCAGGCCTCCCTTGGCTGGTGGACGCATCACCCTGACCTCTGCCCCCCATCTTCACGGGCCTCCCCTCTGGGTCTGCGTCCAATTCTCCCTCTTCTTAGGAGGACCCCAGTCACCGGATCAGGGCCCCCCACTGCAGCATCCCTACTCTTAACTAGATCACATGCACAAAGGCCCTACTACTAACTAGGGTCACATCCACAGGTTCAGGTGGACGTGAACTTGGAGGGATACTGTTCATCCCAGTGCAGGCTATGCTTCTTCCCCCATGCATGGCTGCCGTGAACAGAACAAGGCCATTTCACTTCTCATTTCATGAGCAGAGCACCCTGCTCCCTGATGGATGGTTCACGCGGAAGACATAGGCTCCTCCATGGCTGGGAGCTCATCTCGGTCTCACCCCTGTTTCCCCACAAAGAACTTGCGTCTCCTCCATCCCAGAGCTCAGAGCTCTAACAGCCTCATCTCCAGAGGCCCGGGGACAGGGCACTCATGCGGGGAGCCGAATACTCTCAGCGGCATGCACCTCCGCCAGCGTCCCCGAGCATCTGGAACTTTCCGGGACATCTGGAGGGGAGGCTCCTGGCCAGGAAGGAAGCTGTTCACATCCGTCATTCTCCTTGTGGGGGAGCTGCCCCTCCTTGCTGGGGCCGGGCCAACTCTGTGAGGCCGCCTGGTGTCCCAGCTGTGGCCTCTGGCCGACCTTTCTGTGGGCCCTACAGACATGAGGGTTCCGGTGTGTCCCAAGTGGGCCCCGGGCTCTGGAGGGAGTCTGACAGCCCCTCCAGACTGGGCCCGTGAGCTCGGTTCCAGCCAGTTCTTCCTGTGAAAGACTGACAGGTGCTGCGTGGAAACAGGAAGACGCCACGTGCGGGGCCGTGGGCCCTGGCAAGAGGCACAGAGGGGCTCCCCGAGATAAAGCGTGGGGATCTCTCTGCACGACCTGGCTCCCCAGAACACCCCCAACCACAGCAACAGGTGCGGAAGAAGCTCTGGGGGTGGGGGCTCAGGATAGGGACTGCAGCGCCCAGGAAAGAAGGCCTGGGTCTTGCTAACCCCTGAGGCAGGCACAGATGGGAGGGAGAGATGGGGGACAAAGAGGACAGAGGGGCCACGGGAGAGGGCGGGGGGCCCATCCTACACACCCCCTGCCAGGGAAAAGCCACAAGGGCGCCCAGGTCCGATGGGCCACAGGGCCGAAGTCAAGCGACCAAAGTGGGCCTGTCTCCAGTGTCCAGCCAGGACTGATCAGAGCCTGAGCGTGAGCTCAAGATCCCCTAGTCACACCGCCAACAGCAGCAGCAGTGTAAAAGAGCAACAAAAGTATCACCCGTAAAATCGACAGACGGCACGCCTGCAGAGGGGAATACTTCCGCCTTTCACAAGGCACTGTTCTCTTCAAAAGAGGAGAAGGAAAAGGTCACCCCACAGACTGGGAGGAAGTGTTTGCAAAGCACACGTGTGATAAAGGACTCACAATCCTGCAGGTATAGAGACCTCGCAAAACACAACCACCACCACCTCCAAAGCACCAGCGTCAAGGTGGACACAGGAGTCTAGCAGACCCCTCACCAAAAGAAGACGGAAAGAGAGACGGCAGAGAAGCACAAAGAAGGGATGCGGACATCGCGGGTTACCTGGGGAATGCAAATCTAAGCACAGTGAGATCCCACCACCCGCTGACCAGAAGGGCTGGAATCCAGGAGACGAGCATACCAAGGGCGGGTGAGTGGGGGCGGAACTGGACTCTCACTCATTTCCATGTGAAATGGTACCACCGTTGGGAGCTCTCTCAGAAACTCAGCCTGCCTCAGCCGTGCCATCCAAGCCTGGATTTTACCCGAGAGAAAGGAAGACACAGGTCCCCACGAAGACTCGCACAGGAAGGCTCACGGCAGCAAAAAGCTAGAAACAAACCAAATTCCCACCAACAGGCTAATGGATCAACACACTGCGGGATGGCCAAATAGCCGGATGAATGGCAGACCCTATCGATGGATGGACGATGACAACATGGAAGAATCTCAGAGCAGCTCCAGGGAGTGAAAGGGGACCGACAAGAGACTGGTACTGTACGACTCCACGGAACTGTTGAGAAAGGCAAACTGATCGGCAGTGATGGAGAAGAGGTGACCTGGGAAGCCGGCAGGGGGATCGTACGAGGGCAAGAGGAGACCTCGGCGGTGATGGACACCTCGCCGATATGACGATGCTTTCATGGGTATACACGCGTCCAGACGCACCACATCGTGCGCTTCAAATACACATCAACTGCGTATCAATTAAACCTCAGTAAACCTTTTTAAACCTGCTGAAGGCTGGCCGGTCCCTCTAGCTCAGGCAGGGCATTCTACTCTGGACCACGCTGAGCAGCATCATAGACACATGAGGCGGTTCCATTCACAGCTCTCCCTTTGTAGATCTGCCGAGCTGTCCTGTTCAATATCCATCTTTGTAACCTGAAATCTTCTCAGATCAGGGCAGCCAAACTCACAGGGAGGGTGGAGGCCCTGGAGGGGAGATCCCTCTCCTGACCCACCCCTCTGACTTGTGCCCCTGACCTGGGGTGAGCCTATAGGAGGAACCCTGGAGAGGGTGGGTCCCGGAGATCACATCCTTGTGTTTCTGGAATGGTCACTGCTCAAGTCTCCTATAGGTTTCTAGCCCCATGGTTCACAGACCACTTTTAGAATGACGTTAATCGGCAAAAGCCAATTTACAAAGTGGACAGAAGTTTCACTTTATCAGTATGTAAGTTTATTTAATAACCAGCTTTTAAAGCCAATCCAGGTGGAGAGGGAGGCTGCCCCCAAGAACAGGCCTCTCTGGGGACTGCCCCCCACCACCTACATCTCCACCACACCCTGAGCTGTCTCTGTTTTGTGGGAAACCCTGATCCAAACGGGAAAGGTGCATCCCTCACAGAGTCCTCCCTGAGAGACGCAGTCAGGCCGGAGACCTGTAACCTAGTCGTGGGGGCTTTCTTGTGTGTTCCCTACAAGCAGAAGGCAGCCGGGAGGTGTCCGGGTTTCAGAGTGCTTAAACAGTCAAATGACTTCAAAACTGAAATCCAAATCGAATGCTTGTGGCACCCCGGAAGTCTGCCCCAAGGAACCCCAAGCTTCAGAATCCACGATCCAGGGACACGTCCCATTTTGTCAACGGGCTGCTGAGACCTGGAGGGGCGCACCTTCCGTCTTAGACACAGGAGAGGAACCTGACCCTGGAAGGATGCCTCGGGCCCTTACTTCTTCTCCCAAACTCTCCATCTGCTTGCAAATGCAGGGAGAAGGGGCTGCAGAAACCTCACCTGCACCCACGGGGCTGGGGCCCTGCCAAGAACTCAAATAAAGGTCCAAGCAAACTGACCACCCACCCAGTTCAGCCTCTAGAATCAAGAGCCCAGCGTTCAAATCTCTGTCCACCACTTTGTAGCTGTGCAACCTCAGACAACTGACTTAACCCCTCTGTGATTCAGTGTTCATCTCTAAAATGGGGATGGCGATGATCCATACCTCCATGAGTTGTTCAGATTAAACGTGAAGCTACGGGTGCAGGGCTCAGCGGATCCAGGCCCGGGGCCAGGTTGCGGTTGGTGGGGGTGGTGGCAGAGGGCGGGTGGGCTGTGGGCAGATCACCATCAGCTCCTCACCCAGCTCTCTCATGTCCTCCCACCTCCTGCAGGTCA
>SJYR01001680.1:178524-188688 GCA_006410655.1 Kobus ellipsiprymnus
CACCCTCCTCTCTGGCCCCTGTTGTGCCTACGCCTCTCTCCCCGCTCAAAGTTCCCCAAACCCCACCACCCATCCTTAAGCCTCCTCCTCCAGGAAGTCTTCCCCAGTCCATACAGCGGAAAATCCACACATAAGGATTCCCACTGTTTCTGAATGCTGACATCTTGGTCACTTCAGCCGCCTCCCTGAAGCCCTGTTCCTCCTCTGCCCCTTGGGGTGACACCCTACGCCTGCAGAACTGCTGCAGGGAGGGAACGAGCGAGCCACGGAAACCCCTGCCTGGAGCCCAAGAGGCCGGATGCTGGCGGAGCCCCGTCATCGTCTCCCGTGGCCGTGTCACGCAGCCCCGTCCCTCTGCCCCCCACGGAGCTGCATGAGGTCGGGGCTGAGTCTCTGCGTCCCCCTGGAGCCCAGCCCAGAGCCGAGAGGAGAGACGACGCATCGTAACCACTGACTGAATGGAATTCANCCCGTGGCCGTGTCACGCAGCCCCGTCCCTCTGCCCCCCACGGAGCTGCATGAGGTCGGGGCTGAGTCTCTGCGTCCCCCTGGAGCCCAGCCCAGAGCCGAGAGGAGAGACGACGCATCGTAACCACTGACTGAATGGAATTCAAGTCCCAGAGCTTTGCGGCTCCATCCCAGAACTCAAATAAAGGAAAATGTCTCAAACATATTTGGCAGCCAGCAAAAGCCGTGTGCCTATGTGGAGGGCTTGGGTCATGCTTCCCTTTCAAATGCTTCTGGAAAAGAAGCCCGCCATCTCCGCACTCCTGATGTCAGTGAAGACATCCAAGTCGGCCCTTGACCAGAGCCGTGTAAGGGAAAGGTCCGACCTTTGGCTGCCAGGAGGGTCGAAGCCCGTGTGTAGGCTTCAGGCACACTAGAGGCACTCTGGATCCCTGAGCCCCCAGAGAAGTCTGCTGCTGCTTCTGCTGCTGCTAAGTCGCCTCAGTCGTGTCCGGCAGAGCCCTAAATTCTATCACCCCACATGCCTTCGATTCGCTGGGTCATCTGGGTGGGTCACTTGACCTCTCTGGACTTCTCGCACATTCTCACACTTGAGTAAAACACCCACTGTTCGAGGGAGTTCACGGCTGTGCACCAAAGTGCCCATGGCCCCTGAGCCCCTCCCAAATGCCAGCATCTGCACCCTCCTGGCCTTGGGGCTGGCAGGATGCTAGACTCAGATGCGCACCACCCACCCAGCGGGCAGGGCCAGGTGGGCAGAAGGTGGCAAAGGGAAAGAGGGGTCATGGGGGCGGGGGAGGGGTTCCAGGAAAGCTCCACAACAGCGGAGGCCATCAGGAGGAGGAAACACAGTAACACGGTCCTGTGGACAGGGGACCCCAGGGTTCAGGAGAAGCCTCGGGTGGGGCAGAAGGCCTTGGTGTGGAAGGTCCAGAGTCATGGGCATGAGAACAGAGCTCACACAGGCCAGGCAGACGAGGGTGTCCTCAGGAGAGGCAGGAGGAAGGGCAGAGAGATGGGAGCAGGCTGGGGCGGGGGTGCTTGAGGCCCAGCCCAGCTGGGGGTGAGCGGGGTGACCATCTGACTCCTCTAGGGACTGCGGTGCGTCCAGCCCTGAGGGTGCGGGTGTGTCTGTGGTATACACCCCAACTCCATCACCCTCTGCAGAAGCGGAGGCCATCAGGAGGAGGAAACACAGTAACACGGTCCTGTGGACAGGGGACCCCAGGGTTCAGGAGAAGCCTCGGGTGGGGCAGAAGGCCTTGGTGTGGAAGGTCCAGAGTCATGGGCATGAGAACAGAGCTCACACAGGCCAGGCAGACGAGGGTGTCCTCAGGAGAGGCAGGAGGAAGGGCAGAGAGATGGGAGCAGGCTGGGGCGGGGGTGCTTGAGGCCCAGCCCAGCTGTGGGTGAGCGGGGTGACCATCTGACTCCTCTAGGGACTGCGGTGCGTCCAGCCCTGAGGGTGCGGGTGTGCCTGTGGTATACACCCCAACTCCATCACCCTCTGCAGGAGGGCCCCCCCTCGTCAGAGATCCAGGTACCAGGCCAGTCTGAAGCTGCTCCAGACCCAAGAAAGGGAGCCAGGCAGGTCCCAGGCCCACACACAGCACCCAAACACACACACAGGCACACGTACACACATGCCCCCCCACACACACACACGTACACAGGTGCCTGCACACACACGCGCGCGCACGCGCGTCTCAGCTCCGCGCCTGCCCGTGAGGTCTGGCTGAAGCTCAGCTGTCCTCCCTGGTGTTTACAGAGCAGCTGTCAGCACCCACCCGCTGACAGTCCTTCCCTTGCCTGCGAGGCAAACGCGGAACAATGAACAGCCTGGCCCAGAGAGGAGTCAGGCAAAGCCTGCAGGGAGCAGAGGCGGAGGCCCAGGCCTGCGGCCGGTGTGGCCGACGTGGCTGCTGTGGCCGCGTGGCCAGTGTGACTGGGGTGGCCAGGCGGGCGCAGGGCCCCCGAGCCTCCGTTTCCTCTTTACAACCAGAGGGAAAGCTCCCACGGCCCCAGCTCCCCGTGGGACTTATCTGAGACAACACCCAAGAAGTCATGCGTATCCAAGGGGCTGTTTTTCTTCTTTTCCGGATGAATCAATCAGTATGGCAGGAACTTCCAGGATTCTTGGAAGGGAAGGAGAGGCGAGTCACAGGCTGGAATCTTCCGGAATCCCCTTCCCGGGGTCTGTGCAGGTCCTTCTAGCACAGCGAGGCCTTTGTCTAGCTCTCAGTGCAGTCGGGGCCTGGAGACGAGAGGGCCGTATGGCTCTCGGATGTGGTTACCCAGGGCTTCTGCGCCTTCCTGGGAATCTGGTCAGGCCCCGCGGCCTTGCCCAAACACAGCAGATCCCTGAGAACTGGCTCATCTCAGAAAGCCCACTGCCTGCGAGGCAAACGCGGAACAATGAACAGCCTGGCCCAGAGAGGAGTCAGGCAAAGCCTGCAGGGAGCAGAGGCAGAGGCCCAGGCCTGCGGCCGGTGTGGCCGACGTGGCTGCTGTGGCCGCGTGGCCAGTGTGGCTGGGGTGGCCAGGCGGGCGCAGGGCCCCCGAGCCTCCGTTTCCTCTTTACAACCAGAGGGAAAGCTCCCACAGCCCCAGCTCCCCGTGGGACTTATCTGAGACAACACCCAAGAAGTCATGAGTATCCAAGGGGCTGTTTTTCTTCTTTTCTGGATGAATCAATCAATTATGGCAGGAACTTCCAGGATTCTTGGAAGGGAAGGAGAGGCAAGTCACAGGCTGGAATCTTCCGGAATCCCCTTCCCGGGGTCTGTGCAGGTCCTTCTAGCACAGCGAGGCCTTTGTCTAGCTCTCAGTGCAGTCGGGGCCTGGAGACGAGAGGGCCGTATGGCTCTCGGATGTGGTTACCCAGGGCTTCTGCGCCTTCCTGGGAATCTGGTCAGGCCCCGCGGCCTTGCCCAAACACAGCAGATCCCTGAGAACTGGCTCATCTCAGAAAGCCCCAAAGGTGGACAGTGTGGACTTTCAGGCTCCCTGCACCCTGCCCCCGGCAGCAAAACAGGTTTGATCCCTCATGGGGAGCGGGGGGGAGCATGGCGGGGTCAAACAGACCTGCTCCCTCATCTGTCAAAAAACTTACTCCAGGGGCTGGCTGTTGGAAAGCTCCCCCCACCGCAACCCTGCCAAGTCTAGCAGGCCTGGCTCCTCTCCGCTCCCCGGGCCTCAGCAGGACCTAAAGGCCCTCTCCCCTTCCCCTCCCTACCCTCCGCCTGCTTCCACCGCTCGCTCTTGGGGCCTGCCCACCCGCCCCAGAGGACTGCCCTGTGCGTCTCTGCCCCACTCCCCCAAGCTGCATTCGTCCCCTGCCCCATGCCACCAGCTGGCACATCACGTGACTCCTCGGGGAGTCTTTTGGCAGCGGCTGGGGGAAACAAGGTCCCGGTGGTCCCGGCGGACCCAGCCACCAGCCCCTCCCCGCTTCCAGGCACACTCAGGAATGAGAGTCACGGTGGGGAGTGACCACAGTCGGGAGGGACCCAAGTGGCCCCGAGAGGCCGTGCACAGGCCCCCTGCCTTCCAGCAACAGGGGGACAAGTGCGAACACCCGGGGGGTCAGGGCTCTTCCTGCTTCTTATCCTGTGAGCCTCCGCCACACTACCTGCCTCCAGCCTCACCCCGCCTCCACCTTCACACCCTGTTGTTCAAGGAACCAAGAGTCCTCGATCCCCAGGGACTCTCCCAAGCACACATCTGATCAGGCACACCCAGCTGATTCACGCCCGCCTGTGGTCCCAGGAGTGGATGGAGCCTGCTGGGTGGACGCTCAGGGTCCCTATATTTGGGTGCGGGGGCCGCCATAACAAAGCCCCACAAACTGGTGGCTGAAACAACAGACACGGTTTTCAGGAGGTGGAAGTCCACGATCACAGATGGGCAGGGCTGTGTCTCCTGACAGTCTGCTCCCTGGGTCCCCACATGGGGGCTATCTGTGCCCTACCCCTCCCTTCTTGCAAGGACCAGGGCCCACCCCGGCGACCCTGTTCAACCTCGATTGCCTTCTTCACAGCCCGTCTCCGCACACAGTCATTCTGAGGTGCTGGGGGTCAGAACCTGCACACGTGGATTTTGTGGGGACCCAGCTCAGCCCGTAAGAGCTCCCAAGAGCCCCCTCCATGCGGCCGCACTTCCTACTGGTCCTTGGATGGCCCCCACCTGGGACATCTTGAATCAGAAGTCGGGGTTAGTGAGGGCTCTGGGGATCAGGTCAGTGGGCAGAAGCACCCCCTAGAGGCCTATTCTCCCTTGCACAGTTCAGTTCAGTTGCCCAGTTGTGTCTGACTCTTTGCTACCCTGTGGACTGCAGCAGGCCAGGCTTCCCTGTCCATCACCCACTCCTGGAGCTTGCTCAAACTCATGTCCATCGAGTCGGGGATGCCTTCCAACCATCTCATCCTCTGTCGTCCCCTTCTCCTCCCACCTTCAATCTTTCCCAGCATCAGGGTCTTTTCAAATGAGTCAGTTCTTCACATTAGGTGGCCAAAGTATTAGAGTTTCAGCTTCACCATCAGTCCTTCCAATGAACACCCAGGACTGATCTCCTTTAGGATGGACTGGTTGGATCTCCTTGCAGTCCAAGGGACTCTCAAGAGTCTTCTCCAACACCACAGTTCAAAAGCATCAATTCTTCGGCGCTCAGCCTTCTTCACAGTCCAACTCTCACATCCATACCTGACTACTGGAAAAACCATAGCTTTGACCAGACAGACCTTTGTGGCAAAGTAATGTCTCTGCTTTTTAATATGCTGTCTAGATTGGTCATAGATTTTCTTCCAAGGAGAAAGCATCTTTTAACTTCATGGCTGCAGTCACCATCTGCAGTGATTTTGGAGCCCTCCAAAATAAAGTATCTCACTATTTCCATTGTTTGCCATCCATTTGCCATGAAGTGATGGGACCAGATGCCACGATCTTAGTTTTCTGAATGTTGAGTTTTAAGACAACTTTTTCACTCTCCTCTTTCACTTTCATCAAGAGGCTCTTTAGTTCTTCACTTTCTGCCATAAGGGTGGTGTCATCTGCGTATCTGAGGCTGTTGATATTTCTCCCAGCAAACTTGATTCCAGCTTGTGCTTCATCCAGCCCAGCATTTAACATGCTGTACTCTGCATATAAGTTAAATAAGCAGGTTCCCTTCTCCAGGGGAATCTTCCCAACTCAGGGATCGAACCCAGGTCCTGTGCATTGCAAGGGGATTCTTTACCAGCTGAGCCACAAGGGAAGCCCCCAGATGAGAATACAAGGCCAAAAAGGGGCAGATTTGGCCTTTTGCTCTTGGCTGCATCTCCAGCTGTGAGACCATGCTTGGTATACAGCAGGTGCTCAAGAAGTATGTGATGAATGAATGAATGATACAAAGTCTTAGAAAGGAAAGTGTACGTTGGTTTCCAGCTGTCAAGTGAGGTTGACAGCTGCATTTCCTTCTTAGAGTTTCTGGGAGAAGCCCCCAGAATCGCTGGGCACAGGGCCCAGCTGCTTGGCCACCCAGTAATGGTGACCTCCTCCCCCTCTGACCTCTGCCCTCATTCCCCAGGGCACTGTCACAGTGGGCCCCATAGTGAAGGTCATGTCACCTGCCAAGACGGTGAGCTCTGCTGAGGTCTGTGCCCAGAGCTCTGGGTGGTTTTAGATGGTGTTTCCCTTCGTCTGTGATTCAGCAAATGACGGTTAAGCACCTACTGTGAGCTGACCCCATCCAAGGTCCAGAAACAAGGACCAGACGGTGGATGGCAGCGGTGCTCAGACTTTAGTGCCATAAGCCCTCAGTTCCCCAAAGAGTGGGTGGGCCCGGAGGCCACCTCAGATACCAGTGTGAAAAGCAAAAATTCTCGTTCTAAATCTCCACAGCCCAGATGAAAAAACAAAGAAGAAAGACCAAGAAGCAACCGAGCGGATTTGACTGTATCCAGAATGGTGCCAATCCACACCGAATGCATTTCAAGACCAGCAAGAGGCGTGGAGCAATCTTGAAGCAGCAGAAAGGGATATGCTAGCTTTCTCTATAGATGAAGAAGAACTGGAGACAGTGAAAGAAAAAAAGCATAGAAGACACCATCCAACAGATAAGATCCATTAATAACACGCATGCAGCCCTATGGTGGATTCATGTTGACGTACGGCAAAAAAAATCATCACCATATTGTACAGTAATTATCCTCCAATTAAAATAAGTAAATTAAAAAAAAAACTATACTCCAAAAATAAATTTAAAAAATAAAAAATAATAATTCCTTAAAGTCTGAGTTCCCGACACAGTTTAAAAGTTGCAGTCTTTCCTTAATGAAGGTGGGCATGCCTCATTGCTCTGGAGACTGTGTGTCCCTTGGGGTACACTTCCTGGGCCGAGGCGTCTTCTCTGACCTCATGCCCACTCCTCCTAGAGAAGGCCCCCCGGGGCACTCATTTTGGAAAATCACATTAGGCTTGCTTTCCATCCCCCTGTCTCAGCTCTGTTTTGCCCACGTGGGGGAGGACCAGGAGCATCTGCTGCGCTAAAATTGCTCTGTGGACACGGCACCCTGGGCCCATGGACACCCTCGGCCCCAGAGCTCTGCAGATGGAGTCACTGCCTGGCTGGGACCTTCACACCCCCAGGGGCGTGCAAACTTAAGCTATTAAAATGCACGATTAGGGAAGCTTTGCAGCACTAATCAGATGGTAGTCTTAAGTTTACTGACACCATAAAATGCTATTTGATATCTTCATTAGAGTGTATAAAAGGAGGCACCTGTATATTAGGGTTTTCCAATGGCTTGGTGGGTTAAAAAAAAAAATCTGTCTGCAATGCCAGACACATAAAAGACTCGGGTTCGATCCCTGGGTTGGGAAGATTCCCCTGGAGGAGGGCATGGCAACCCACTCCAGTGTTCTTGCCTGGAGAATCCCATGGACAGAGGAGCCTGGTGGGCTACAGTCCATGGGGTCTCAGAGTCAGATTCAACTGAGCACAGACGCTCACACACACGCATGCACACACACACACCACCCACATGGGCTGACTGCCCATTGTGTGCCTAACACTGTTCTAGAAGCTGAAAGGACAGCAGTGGACAAACGAGCTTTTGTATAGTTGGGGAGAGAAAAGTACACAAGTGGCTAGGACAGGGTCACGCGCAGCTGGTGAGTGCCACGGGGACACCCCGAATGGAGGGAGGGTCCAAAGCCTACAGGGGAGCCCTGCACTGCAATTCTGTAGAAGGAGGTCGGGGGCCCTGCGGAAGAGCGTGATGCCTGTGCAGTGCCCCCCAAGAGCCGGATGAGAAACGCGGTTTCCACAGAGGCTCAGCCCCAACACAGGGGAGGGGGGCTTCCAGGCCACTGATGCTGACCCCGGGCTGGGCCGTGGACCCCTCTGGGAGCCGAAGAAGGCTCCAGCTGCCCTCCTCAGAAAACTGTGCATCGTTGCCTACAATTTCCTGGCCTTGGCACTCCTCCCAGAAGCCAGACGAGGACTCCAGACCAGCCTGACCTCTGGCCCTCCATGACCCCCTTTCCAACACCCTAGCCCTCCATTGTTCGTCCTGACTGGGGTACCTCTGAGTCCAGAACCCACCCCTGCCTCCGCTGGACACAGTGGAGACCAGGATTTGAGGACAAGAGGCTGCCTCCAAACGCCCCTTTCCCATCCCATGGCAGCCCCACCTTGAACCCTGAGTGGCCTTGCACACACGCTTGTGGACATCGGCGTGGATCCATTCCCCTCTGCACCGCCCCCAACCTCTCCCTTGGCCAGACCTCAGGCCTGGGGGCACACACTGGCTGCACAGCTCTCTCTGGGAGGACAGACCTGGAGAACCGGTTTCTCAGGCCCTGGAAGCAAGCTCGGGCCATCTGGGTACAGAATCACAGGGTCCGAGGTACCCTGGATGCGGCCTGGAACCAGCTCCAGGACACCCCTTCTCCCCACCCTACAGATTGGCTACGGATTGGCTGGCCCTCCGGGAGCTCACGACTCAAGGGAAGTCAGAGCTGGGTGCTCCCAAGCGTGGGGCCAGACAGGCTCCCCAAGGGGCTTTGCGGATCCCAAGCAACTCCTTAGATGGGTGGGGCCCAAGTCTGGGGCCGGCCTTGCCCTGGGAGCCACAGAAAAGACATCTAACCCTCTCCTGGGCAGCTCTTCAGTCGCTGGGTCTGAAACACAGATTCTAAGCTTCCAGAGCTCAGATGAGGACCTGCAAAATGGGCCTGTGAACTCCAGACCTGGAAGGGAACTTCAGGCCACACAGCACAATGATTCAGCCCGGAGGAGCAGCTCGCCCAGGGACCCAGGGCCTTAGGGCGGCAGCAGGACCAGAGTCGGCTCCCCCCACCCAGCCGCATCCCTGGGAGAACAAACACAAAAGCAGCATTCATGCAGCAAGAGGGCCCCGCTGACAAGGAGGCAGGGAGCTGGGGGCGGGGGCGCTGCTCCTTCCAGCCCAGCTCACTGCTTCCTCCCACAGCCACGGGGCACCAAGCAACCAGGAGGCGGGCAGTGGGGGCCGTGGAGTGACAGCCAGGGTGTCCACCCTCCAGGAAGTAGGGCACATGTGTGAGGAGTCCCTGCCCTGTCCCCCCAGGCGTGGAGCGGAGGCCCAGGGAGGGAGGTGGGAGGACGCCCCCAGAGAAGGGGAGAGGTCAGCTGAGTCTTGTAGGCAGAGACCGTGGAGCCGGGGCGCCCCGGATGGGCAATGGTACAGGCGAACCCTGGGTGATGAAGATGTGTTGTCCGGGGAGGCCGTGGCTCTGGGCAGCTCAGACGCGGCCAGGCCTGTGGACTTTACCCCTGTGGTGGCCAAGAAGTGGGGGGGCTCATGCCCCACCCGCCCCCAGCAGACAGGGGCTGCCAAGAAGGCCACTGCGGGCACGTCCTCCATGGGCACACAGAGGGCTCTGCTTCTAGATGGGCTCGCTGTTTTTCAGCTGCTGACCTGCAGGAAGAGGGCTTCCCTGGTGGCTTAGTGGTAAAGAAGGACGACGGAGCCTGGCTGAGTTGTTTGCAGATATTAATTCTCCTCCCCATATCCCCGGGAGGCCCTGGTGCTGTGAGTCCCATTTAACAGGTGGGAAAACTGAGGCTCAGAGAGACACAGTCACCTGACCAAGTGCACACCCCACCAAGGCTGAGTGAACGTCCTCAGGGGCAAAAGGGAGGGGGCTGCTCAGATTCCCGGGGCCCGCAGGGCTTTCAAAGAGGCGGCACACGTCACTCCATGCTGTCACCACTGGAGAAAAAACAGTGTCCACCCCAGAGGAAGAGACGTCTGGTTGCTGGAGGCCGTGAGAGCTCGGAGTTTCGGCCAGGGTTTGCTGGGTGTCCAGCCAAGGAGCCCCAGCAATGAGGGGGTCAGCCTGAGACCCGCCAGCAGGTGGTGCTGCAGCCACAGGGCTGGGCGTCGGGCTCCACTTCCCCTGGGAGATGCCCCCAGGGCGTCCGTCCATCCCCAGGGGCATTAGACACTCAGGGGGGGGGGCCCTAGGACCTACTTCCAGTCTGCAAGACAGACCACCCGACCATGGGAGGGGTTGTCAGCTTTGTCTTCGAGGGTTGTAACGGAGCACGGGCGGCCATGGGCTGGGCCCCCTGCATCCACCACCCCGGGTGGTCCACCATCGCCCAGCTGCGGCAGGTGAGAAACCGAGGCTCGGCCCCAGGAAGTGTCCGCCTGACATGTGGGGATGCCACAC
>SJYR01001680.1:208623-261879 GCA_006410655.1 Kobus ellipsiprymnus
AATGACTGACTGAGGGGGTGACTGACAGTTGAGGGCGTGAATGAATGAGTGGCAGAACCCGCACCTCAGTGATGGCTCTTCATCTTCCCTTTCCACCACAGATGTCTGTGCCCTCCCTTCTCAGGCCCAGCAGGGACAGGGGCTGAGAGTGGTGCGTGTTGACAGAGGCCCCGCCTGCCTCTTCTCCATAGGCTGGGAACTGAGGCCTCAGGACAGACCCACCTGGGTGTGAACCCAACTCCGCTGGCCACTGAGTGAGCCTGGAAGTGAGGTCATTTCATTTCTCTCCGTCTTGGTTCCCTCACACACATGCTGAGGACCCAAGCACGTCCAATCTGGGGGCCTAAAGCCCTGACGTGACTGGCACCGCCCACAGACCAGGACCTCTGCCCTTAACCCCCAGCTCTTGCTAGGCTCACGTAATTAGTGGAGGAGCTAAGAACAGGTCCCGCGATCCAGGCCACTTTTGTGTCCTTGTAATATGCAACTACATCCTCGTTAAGTTAAAATAGTAAATGGCACCAAACAGTCCAATAGTACAAACTGAGTTCATTTATACCTTGCAACCCCAAGTCCCTTGCTGTCAGAATTAACAAGGCACACGGCTTATGCATTCAAACCTTGATATTTTTTCCCAAATGTCATTGCGTGATCTACTTTTTAAAGGGGTGGAGGGGCACATCCTGTTTCATAAACATGTCCACTGTCCTGACAAAGCTCTAAGCCCTCCAGAAAGTGCTTGAATCATTGTATGTTGACATTTAAACGTGCATCGGGAGGCAAAGGACCCCCCAGGCCAGACACAGATGCAGTAGCAACCTGCGGTGATGACATCGCCCTGTCAGAAATATCAACCTTCATCTCTGGGCCATCAGCAAGGCCTGGGCACGGAGCCAGGAAGGTGGTCTGGGGCTGAGTAACATGGGAAGAACTGGGTAGTGAAACCAGACTCTGTGGTGAGAGCGGGTACAGAGCAAAAGTGGGGCCAGATCAGGTTTCCTTCCTGACCAAGCCCCTGGGCAGAAGGGCTCTCCCAGGTCCCAGCAAAGGAGGCACTGTCAGAGCTGGAATGTGTTTGTGAGGCCTGGAGCAAATGCAGCCGCTAAGGCGCAATGAGTACTTGAAGATGAGGATTCTCTGCGTGGATTTCTGGCTGGAAAAAGAATAAAAAGATGCTCCAGTCCCCATCGGTGGACAGCAATGAAACTCGGAGGCCACTGCCTTTTCAGCACATGAGGATTCACGCCAAAAGGGAGGGGACAAGAGGAGGGAAGAATCAATAGACTCACTCCCAACAGAACAGCCCACCAGGGACCTGCCAGGCTACAACACCGTCTGGATACACTGCCCACGCAAATGGCTCAATGGAGGCTTGAAAATTCTCCAGGTCTATGAGAACTGATTGGCATGAAATGAACGTGCCCAGCACAGGTCTGTGAGAAAGGGAGGATGGAAAGGTCTAGAATATGAGCAAGATGACCAGACCCAGGAAAAAGCCCAGAGGCCAGAAAGACTGAGAAAGTACTTGTGCTCAGAGGCCGAGGGGAAGAGGGGTTGGGGAGGGGGCAGGAAAAGAGGGGGACGTGGGCTTCCAGCAGGCAGCCCACGGATTCAGACCTTCAGGAGTTAAACGAGGCCTCGAGCCCAGCCAAGGGGACTACAAAAGAATTAGAGAGGTTTGCAAACATGTCAGGCAGCACTCAGCTGACAAGCAGACACAGGCGAAGCGGTCCACCCGAAAGATAATGATTTCTTGCCGAAACAGCAGTCCCATCTCAAGAGCAGGGCGCCAGCTGTCACAAACGTGACCCCTGTGCTCCGATTCCATCAGTGAGACTGACAAGTAAGAATAGTTGTGTGCAGTGTGTAGAACGTGGGAGGAAGCACGGCCCTGACTGTCCTCGGCGGGTTCACCAGGACTGGGCTGTGAGTCTGCAGTTCGGGGACATTCTGGGTGGGGCACGGTTCCAAGAGAGACTTGATGTATGGTGTGGAAGGGCCGTCCTGTTTTCACGGAGCTAATGAAGGGCTCGCCCCAGGCTCTTTGGGAGACGGGAGGAAAGGCCTCCATTATTCAGTCTCCAGCTAATTCATCAAAGCCTGCTGCACANAGACTTGATGTATGGTGTGGAAGGGCCGTCCTGTTTTCACGGAGCTAATGAAGGGCTCGCCCCAGGCTCTTTGGGAGACGGGAGGAAAGGCCTCCATTATTCAGTCTCCAGCTAATTCATCAAAGCCTGCTGCACACCTGCAAGTGACCCTTCGTGAGCACTTCCCAGGTACCAGGCGCTGGGTGAGCACTGTCCTTGGGTTAAATCCTTCCTTTCTTGCTACAGTGGGTCACGATCAGTACCGCCCATCTCTGCATTTTACAAAAGGGGAGGCTGAGGCGCCAAGCGGTCAACTGACTTAGTCAAGTTGGACTGGATCGCAGCACCTGCCCTCTTAACACACCCCAGTCCGCTTCCACCTGCTTTGCTTCATCAAATCAGATCCAAACATCCCACCAAACACTGGCCCTCCCAGAATTACAAGCAAGGTTTCCTCCTACTCAGGACAAAAGAGGGGCCATGCATGAAAGATGAAGGTGTTATCCTGCTTTAAGAAGGAAAAGAGAGAAAGTCCCCTAATGCCTGTTCTGCCACAGTTTAAGTACAAATAAAGACAAGCTTTCACGCAAATTCTGAAAATGCAACCACAGTTCCAAAACCCAATTCATCCATCTTCACCTCTTGAGAACGCAGTTGTTTTTTAAAACGTTTCAGCACCAATTTGGCACAGTGATGAAGAACCTGCCTGCAATGCAGGAGACGCAGGTTTGATGGCTGGGTTGGGAAGATCCCCTGGAGGGGAGCATGGCAACCCACTCCAGTATTCCTGCCTGGAGACCCCCATGAACAGAGGCGCTTAGCACCGTTGTCCCCTCCCTAAAGGGCACAGAAATAAGGTGACTTCTTGCACGTGGAATCCCTGTGGGTGGAGTTCTGTGGGTGCCTGATATGAAACTGGCCGGAGGCGTGGCTGAGTGTCAACTGCTCTCCCACCCCCAAGCTCTGACTTCTCAGTATGAGTGACATTCCCCAAAAAGGAGGCAAGAGGCCTGAATTCCAGATAATCTCCAGTCCTACAACCCCCATAGCTGTCAGAGGCTGCAGCAGATGGTCATTTGATCTGAGCGGGGCCAGTTGTCAGGAAGAAAGTTTTGAGATTCAAAGATTAAGGGCAGCTGAGAGTCTAGGTGTAACAACAGTGTCCCCTGGGCAGTGATCACACTTTGGAGCTGAAAGTTGCAGAAAGACAACACAAGGGGCTGTGTGCAGATGTGACAGGGGAACCATAAAAAGGTCGAATGCCAAATAAATGATACTTTCAAACTGTGGGACTGGAGAAGCAAGGAGTTCCAACCAGCCCATCCTAAAGGAAATCAATCCTGAATATTCAGTGGAAGGACTGGTGATGAAGCTAAAGCTCCAATACTTTGGCCACCTGATGTGAAGAGCTGACTCACTGGAAAAGACCCTGATGCTGGGAAAGACTGAAGGCAAAAGGAGAAGGGACAAGATGGTTAGCTAGCATCACTGACTCAGCGGACATGAATTTGAGCAAACTCAAGGAGATAGTGGAGGACAGAGGAGCCTGGCGTGCTGCAGTCCATGGGGTCGCAAAGAGTCACTGGAAAAGACCCTGATGCTGGGAAAGACTGAAGGCAAAAGGAGAAGGGACAAGATGGTTAGCTAGCATCACTGACTCAGCGGACATGAATTTGAGCAAACTCAAGGAGATAGTGGAGGACAGAGGAGCCTGGCGTGCTGCAGTCCATGGGGTCGCAAAGAGTCAGACACAACTGAGCGGCTAAACAACAGCAGCGACGAGATGGGGCACTAATTGGGCAGGAGGCAAGGAGGGGGAGGCCAATCCAGAAAGAGACACTTTTAAACCAAGTTTTATTTTGAGTCTGTCCTGCTAGCTATAAATACAAACGTTACCCACGACAGGTTGTTGAGCATATAGAATGCTCCCTTCGTCCCCATCTCCAAATGAAGCATATCTGTATCCCTGGAAACGGGCTCCCTCAGCATCTCCTGAACTCCTCCTGGTGAGTCTCCCTGTGGTGCAAGGCTGGACAGCTACCGCCTACGTCTCTGATACCACATGGAGTGAACGCCTTCACCATCCTGGACAATGCAGGGACCGGTGCATTTCAACTAGCTGTCCTGGTTTCTGGTAGAGCCACCCTGGCAAACTGGGATTGGGAATAAAGTCACCACAGTGCATTTTGATCCATTGTAGGTAACAGCTGAATGAAACTGATCATTGCGTTCTCTGCAAGGATATGGGATCACCCCAACAGCCGTTGGTATCGCTGCTCGCTTCAGGAAAGCTCTCCTGAGCAATGGGTCTATATGCATCTGTTCCAATTTCTCTCTTGACTCCAGCTGCTAGGAAGCTCAGAGCCAAATCTGTGACCCACCTTTAGCAACACAGCAAGTATTTTATGAGCTGAGCCTGCCCCTAGCTCCATCCTTTTCGTCTCCTTTTTTCCTCACTTAGTTTATTTTCATGTTGCTTTTACATCTTAAGCCTGGTGGGCTTTTGCAACCATGAGGTTGCAAAAGAGTCAGACACAACTTAGGGACTAAACAACAACAACAAAGCCATCTCAATTCCTCTTTTTGAAAAACAACCAAAAAATAGAGAGAGAGAAGGTACATCAGTAAACAAAAAACTTTTAAAATACATTTCAAGGACTCCCTTGCAGCTAGGGTCACAGCCAGAATGTCAGTTCTTGGAAGCACTTCAGCAAAACTTAAATAGGGGCCTGAGCTAGGTGGGGAGGGAGGGGGCTGCTTTGCAGGGATGGGTGGTGGCTAGCACGAGTGGCTCCATAGACGGACTTGCCCCCTGCTGGCTTCCTGACCTCGGACCAGGCAACAGGTTTTCTAGAAGCTTAATCTTGGAGATTCGAGCTTTGAGGTGCTCTTCAAGCCTTTCCAAGCATCTTGAAAGCAGGCAATCCCTGTGTTAGATCTCCTTTCAGGGAGCCAGACAGAAGGGTCTCTTTCTCTGCAACCGCATCACAACGGATCCATTCTGTGAGCAAAGAGGACCCTTTGGTGGTGATGAAGGCTCAGTGCCCGGCTGTTCTCAGTTCTAATGCCCATCCCTGGTGAGAGGGCTGCCCCGGCAACACAAACACCGGTCTGCACATCAGAGACACTCCATAACACGCGTCCCCGCATCTACCCACAGCTGCGCTCTGAACCTCCACCATCACCAACCTGGCACCATGCCCCGTTTCAGACATGATCCGACAGACCAGACCCACAGAAAGGAAGGCTTAGAGGAGCATGCGTGGTTGGAGCCTCCTGGAAATGTGGACGACTCGCTTGGGGCATCACAATAGCCCTGACTCGCTCCAGTATTCTTGCCTGGAGAATCCCCATGGGCAGAAGAGTCTGGCGGGCTAGAGTCCAGGGGGTTGCAAACAGTCGGACATGACCAAGTGACTAACCAAGGGACCTCCCTGGTTGCTGCTCTCTCTCTTTATAAACAGATGCAAAGCAGTGTGACATCTGAGGAGCCGGCGAGTATGGAGACTCTGCCGCCTTCAGGGAAGTCACTCCCACCAGATAAATGTCAGCACCAACAAAGCATGGAAACCCCAGAGCACTCCAGGGAGGGAGGGCTGCAGCTCTCCACCCAGCCCGGGATACGGCAGGGGATTGCCGAGGATAGAGGTGGGCACCCGGGAGCGCCCGGCTGGGAGACAGGCTCTCCCGCTTCTGCACACCATTCAGTGGGTTACTGAGCCTTGCCAGTCCCAGTTTCTGCACCCATCACACAGGCATAATGACAGGGCGTCCCCCCCAACAAGGGTGGGGGACCAAGGAGCCACCCCGAGGTGTCCAAAGAGGCTTCAGGGTCTAGGTGCAGCCTCTCACAGCCCTGCTCCACAAACTCTGCAGAGCTAGAAAGCCAGGCTCAGCTCTCAGCCATCTCGGGGGGCAGACAGACCCTCCAGGGCACAGACAAGTGCAGCTGGGCCCCGGAGGACCCACCACACCACAGCTCTGCAGGAGGGAACTGGTGGGGGCACAGGCTGGCGCAAAGTGGCCCGGGACCTGGCCCAGAGGAGGAGCTGCCATGGGGATGAGCTACCCCATGAGCCCAGGCGGGCGGCCACCCTGCCAAGACGCTGGCTGGCATCAACCCAGGAAGGGGCCCTGATTGAATTTTAGGGCTTGGTCGGCACTTCTACCGGAGTGCCGGTGCCCAGGGGAGGTGAGAACTCGAAAGCTGCCAGGGCAGGATGGCGCCTGCACCACCTTCAATTGGGGACCCTTGTCAAGCCCTCAGTCCCCCCAACCAGTAAAGCGGGGTTGGGTGCCTCTCCCAGAGGCCACCGTGAGAACACATGTGGCCTTGGACGTGAGAACAGGCTCACAAAGTGCTGAGCACATCCAAGCAGTTTCAGAAGCAGCCCTGGAGCCCAGGGTCAGGCTGCCAGCAGCACGTCCTGCCCCCTGACGTGTACACCCCGGCCTCTGTCTTCTCATCCATGAAATGGGGAGGACCCTAGAACCAAGCCAGGTGAGCGCACAGACAGGCCCACGGGGTCTTCACGGACACACGCTTTGCTCACCGCACATATCCGGTCTGGCCCCAGATCCAAGAGCAATCTTCTGCAGAAGAGGAACTCCCAAAGCAAACTCCACTCCGGGAGGGGATGTATTCACGATGTTGGAAGGCCAAGAGGATCATGGGTTGGAGACGGGGGCTGGAGGGCCCAACAGCCTGGGACCTGACTCTGAGCATGGCCCAGCCCAGCCCCTTGGCCTCGTACCCTGGGCAGTGGGGGCTCCCTCGTGGGGGAACATATGGACGGATGGGGACTTCTTTCCTTCCAGAAGCTCTCCTGAGAGTTTGGGGGGACAGGGGGCAGAGTCTGGGGCCTAGGCAATGACTCATGTCTCTAATTTAATCTAACCATCTCTCCTTCTGACCTTCAAGCAAATCAACAGATTTGCAGATGGATAAGGAGACCTCGGTTTGCCCCAGGAATTTCCAAACGCAGAGGGCACGGCAGGGCCTCAAAGTCCCGCGTTCTCCCCGGGACTCCCGGTTCCCTTGGCAGGGCTGTTTTTCTTGTCTTCCTCACGTCAAACCTGTCTGCCTTCGTTCGACAGGTGGGGCTGCACCCACGGGTCTGCTGACGTGGGGGCCGTGCAGAAGTCATCAGCCGGTGACGGCATGCCTGCAGCCCGGGTTAGAAAGTGGAACTTGAAGACTTCTCCTCCACAGACTCTTCGCACCTCAGAAAATCTGCCCCCGTCCTGGCCCCTCTTCGCCTCCGCTTTCCTCCCCAACCCTTCCTGCCTCAACCCCCTACCTCCACCTCCTTTCTCACCACAGCCAAGTTTAAGCTGAGCTTCTGGAAACTCATTTTAAACTTCCCTGCTGGAGTGAGTGAGTGATAGTCGCTCAATTGGGTCCAACTCTTTGCGACCCCAGGGACTGTAGCCCACCAGCCTCCTCTGTCCATGGAATTTTCCAGGCAAGAATACTGGAGTGGGTTGCCATTTCCTTCTCCAGGGAATCTTCCTGACTTGGGGATCGGGCGCGTGTCTCCTGCATTGCAGGCAGATTCTCTACCATCTGAGTCACCAGGGAAGGTTACTATTAGGAGACATTTCTAAGTATAAAGACAGGTCAGTTTAAAAAGCATCAGCAGATACATCCTTGACTTTGTCTTATAATCTATCGGCAACACATTAGAATATGTAATGAATCCATACACCTTTTCCAAAGGAATGCCTGAGACAGAAGCAGCGATAAAGTTATAAATGACAGTCGTCAATCAGATGAAATAATTTAGATGAAGCTTATCTCTCTCAAAGAGATGGGGGACTGAGCAAGTGGTCAGGAAGGAAATACAATGTGCTTTTAACTTTGTATGAAAAATAATGTTCAGTTCCATGTTGGCAAACACAGTTCTGTTTTTTGCCAAATAAGTCCTATACTTTAAATTACTGTCCCTGGTGGCTCAGATGATGGAGAATCCACCTTGCAGCGCAGGAGATGCGAGAGACCCGGGTTCGACCCGTGAGTTAAGAAGATCCCCTGAAGAAGGAAACGGCAACCCACTGCAGTATTCTTGCCTGGGAAATCTGATAGACAGTGGAGCCTGGCGGGTACAGTCCTTAGTGTCGCAAGGAGTCAGACACAACTGAAGTGACAGCCCACCAGCACATCTCAGTGGCATTCTAGAAAATTCTCCATACCGCCCAGCAGACTGGGGCTTGCCTCTGGGAGCCACAGAGGCTACGAGAGTGTCCAGTGGCTGGAAGGGAACCTGGAACAGCCAGGCACAGCTCACTCAAGGAAGCGTTAGTTTCCAGGGATTGACAGAAACCCCCCAGTTACATGGTTGGAGCAGCGGTCGCCTCCCCTCGCTGGAGGTTTTCCACCCAGCACCTCGCACTCTCCGGGCCGAGGGCCTGGGCCCTTGTGTGGACACACTTGGCCTTGTACTCTTGCTCAGCTCAGGCCTGAGGAATGGATGGATGAGAAAATAAGTGAGACGGGGTGCAGCAGTCAGACCCTGCAGGGAAGGCCGGCGTGTGTCACGCCACGTCATTCCGCCGGAAGTCCAGGCGCCTCCGTCACTGGAGAAACTCCTCAAACCCCGCTCAGAGCCTACCGACTCTTCGTCTGCGCACAGTGTTAGTAAATTTAGCAGTGCAGGTTTCCAGACCATGCGAGACTACAAGCACAACATGGCCAGGGGAGGAATCCCAGGAGCAGTGGGAAGTGAGGGCTGGGAGCCCAGCCACTTTACTCTAAAGGAAAGGCCGTCTGTGACCCCGAGCCCCGAGAAACGCTAGAACCCAACCCGCTGAGACCTCTCACCCAGATGCCTGCTGGGTCCCAGGTGCAAGCCTGGTGGGCTTTTGCAACCATGAGGTTGCAAAAGAGTCAGACACAACTTAGGGACTAAACAACAACAACAAAGCCATCTCAATTCCTCTTTTTGAAAAACAACCAAAAAATAGAGAGAGAGAAGGTACATCAGTAAACAAAAAACTTTTAAAATACATTTCAAGGACTCCCTTGCAGCTAGGGTCACAGCCAGAATGTCAGTTCTTGGAAGCACTTCAGCAAAACTTAAATAGGGGCCTGAGCTAGGTGGGGAGGGAGGGGGCTGCTTTGCAGGGATGGGTGGTGGCTAGCACGAGTGGCTCCATAGACGGACTTGCCCCCTGCTGGCTTCCTGACCTCGGACCAGGCAACAGGTTTTCTAGAAGCTTAATCTTGGAGATTCGAGCTTTGAGGTGCTCTTCAAGCCTTTCCAAGCATCTTGAAAGCAGGCAATCCCTGTGTTAGATCTCCTTTCAGGGAGCCAGACAGAAGGGTCTCTTTCTCTGCAACCGCATCACAATGGATCCATTCTGTGAGCAAAGAGGACCCTTTGGTGGTGATGAAGGCTCAATGCCAGGCTGTTCTCAGTTCTAATGCCCATCCCTGGTGAGAGGGCTGCCCCGGCAACACAAACACCGGTCTGCACATCAGAGACACTCCATAACACGCGTCCCCGCATCTACCCACAGCTGCGCTCTGAACCTCCACCATCACCAACCTGGCACCATGCCCCGTTTCAGACATGATCCGACAGACCAGACCCACAGAAAGGAAGGCTTAGAGGAGCATGCGTGGTTGGAGCCTCCTGGAAATGTGGACGACTCGCTTGGGGCATCACAATAGCCCTGACTCGCTCCAGTATTCTTGCCTGGAGAATCCCCATGGGCAGAAGAGTCTGGCGGGCTAGAGTCCAGGGGGTTGCAAACAGTCGGACATGACCAAGTGACTAACCAAGGGACCTCCCTGGTTGCTGCTCTCTCTCTTTATAAACAGATGCAAAGCAGTGTGACATCTGAGGAGCCGGCGAGTATGGAGACTCTGCCGCCTTCAGGGAAGTCACTCCCACCAGATAAATGTCAGCACCAACAAAGCATGGAAACCCCAGAGCACTCCAGGGAGGGAGGGCTGCAGCTCTCCACCCAGCCCGGGATACGGCAGGGGATTGCCGAGGATAGAGGTGGGCACCCGGGAGCGCCCGGCTGGGAGACAGGCTCTCCCGCTTCTGCACACCATTCAGTGGGTTACTGAGCCTTGCCAGTCCCAGTTTCTGCACCCATCACACAGGCATAATGACAGGGCGTCCCCCCCAACAAGGGTGGGGGACCAAGGAGCCACCCCGAGGTGTCCAAAGAGGCTTCAGGGTCTAGGGCAGCCTCCCACAGCCCTGCTCCACAAACTCTGCAGAGCTAGAAAGCCAGGCTCAGCTCTCAGCCATCTCGGGGGGCAGACAGACCCTCCAGGGCACAGACAAGTGCAGCTGGGCCCCGGAGGACCCACCACACCACAGCTCTGCAGGAGGGAACTGGTGGGGGCACAGGCTGGCGCAAAGTGGCCCGGGACCTGGCCCAGAGGAGGAGCTGCCATGGGGATGAGCTACCCCATGAGCCCAGGCGGGCGGCCACCCTGCCAAGACGCTGGCTGGCATCAACCCAGGAAGGGGCCCTGATTGAATTTTAGGGCTTGGTCGGCACTTCTACCGGAGTGCCGGTGCCCAGGGGAGGTGAGAACTCGAAAGCTGCCAGGGCAGGATGGTGCCTGCACCACCTTCAACTGGGGACCCTTGTCAAGCCCTCAGTCCCCCCAACCAGTAAAGCGGGGTTGGGTGCCTCTCCCAGAGGCCACCGTGAGAACACATGTGGCCTTGGACGTGAGAACAGGCTCACAAAGTGCTGAGCACATCCAAGCAGTTTCAGAAGCAGCCCTGGAGCCCAGGGTCAGGCTGCCAGCAGCACGTCCTGCCCCCTGACGTGTACACCCCGGCCTCTGTCTTCTCATCCGTGAAATGGGGAGGACCCTAGAACCAAGCCAGGTGAGCGCACAGACAGGCCCACGGGGTCTTCACGGACACACGCTTTGCTCACCACACATATCCGGTCTGGCCCCAGATCCAAGAGCAATCTTCTGCAGAAGAGGAACTCCCAAAGCAAACTCCACTCCGGGAGGGGATGTATTCACGATGTTGGAAGGCCAAGAGGATCATGGGTTGGAGACGGGGGCTGGAGGGCCCAACAGCCTGGGACCTGACTCTGAGCATGGCCCAGCCCAGCCCCTTGGCCTCGTACCCTGGGCAGTGGGGGCTCCCTCGTGGGGGAACATATGGACGGATGGGGACTTCTTTCCTTCCAGAAGCTCTCCTGAGAGTTTGGGGGGACAGGGGGCAGAGTCTGGGGCCTAGGCAATGACTCATGTCTCTAATTTAATCTAACCATCTCTCCTTCTGACCTTCAAGCAAATCAACAGATTTGCAGATGGATAAGGAGACCTCGGTTTGCCCCAGGAATTTCCAAACGCAGAGGGCACGGCAGGGCCTCAAAGTCCCGCGTTCTCCCCGGGACTCCTGGTTCCCTTGGCAGGGCTGTTTTTCTTGTCTTCCTCACGTCAAACCTGTCTGCCTTCGTTCGACAGGTGGGGCTGCACCCACGGGTCTGCTGACGTGGGGGCCGTGCAGAAGTCATCAGCCGGTGACGGCATGCCTGCAGCCCGGGTTAGAAAGTGGAACTTGAAGACTTCTCCTCCACAGACTCTTCGCACCTCAGAAAATCTGCCCCCGTCCTGGCCCCTCTTCGCCTCCGCTTTCCTCCCCAACCCTTCCTGCCTCAACCCCCTACCTCCACCTCCTTTCTCACCACAGCCAAGTTTAAGCTGAGCTTCTGGAAACTCATTTTAAACTTCCCTGCTGGAGTGAGTGAGTGATAGTCGCTCAATTGGGTCCAACTCTTTGCGACCCCAGGGACTGTAGCCCACCAGCCTCCTCTGTCCATGGAATTTTCCAGGCAAGAATACTGGAGTGGGTTGCCATTTCCTTCTCCAGGGAATCTTCCTGACTTGGGGATTGGGCGCGTGTCTCCTGCACTGCAGGCAGATTCTCTACCATCTGAGTCACCAGGGAAGGTTACTATTAGGAGACATTTCTAAGTATAAAGACAGGTCAGTTTAAAAAGCATCAGCAGATACATCCTTGACTTTGTCTTATAATCTATCGGCAACACATTAGAATATGTAATGAATCCATACACCTTTTCCAAAGGAATGCCTGAGACAGAAGCAGCGATAAAGTTATAAATGACAGTCGTCAATCAGATGAAATAATTTAGATGAAGCTTATCTCTCTCAAAGAGATGGGGGACTGAGCAAGTGGTCAGGAAGGAAATACAATGTGCTTTTAACTTTGTATGAAAAATAATGTTCAGTTCCATGTTGGCAAACACAGTTCTGTTTTTTGCCAAATAAGTCCTATACTTTAAATTACTGTCCCTGGTGGCTCAGATGATGGAGAATCCACCTTGCAGCGCAGGAGATGCGAGAGACCCGGGTTCGACCCGTGAGTTAAGAAGATCCCCTGAAGAAGGAAACGGCAACCCACTGCAGTATTCTTGCCTGGGAAATCTGATAGACAGTGGAGCCTGGCGGGTACAGTCCTTAGTGTCGCAAGGAGTCAGACACAACTGAAGTGACAGCCCACCAGCACATCTCAGTGGCATTCTAGAAAATTCTCCATACCGCCCAGCAGACTGGGGCTTGCCTCTGGGAGCCACAGAGGCTACGAGAGTGTCCAGTGGCTGGAAGGGAACCTGGAACAGCCAGGCACAGCTCACTCAAGGAAGCGTTAGTTTCCAGGGATTGACAGAAACCCCCCAGTTACATGGTTGGAGCAGCGGTCGCCTCCCCTCGCTGGAGGTTTTCCACCCAGCACCTCGCACTCTCCGGGCCGAGGGCCTGGGCCCTTGTGTGGACACACTTGGCCTTGTACTCTTGCTCAGCTCAGGCCTGAGGAATGGATGGATGAGAAAATAAGTGAGACGGGGTGCAGCAGTCAGACCCTGCAGGGAAGGCCGGCGTGTGTCACGCCACGTCATTCCGCCGGAAGTCCAGGCGCCTCCGTCACTGGAGAAACTCCTCAAACCCCGCTCAGAGCCTACCGACTCTTCGTCTGCGCACAGTGTTAGTAAATTTAGCAGTGCAGGTTTCCAGACCATGCGAGACTACAAGCACAACATGGCCAGGGGAGGAATCCCAGGAGCAGTGGGAAGTGAGGGCTGGGAGCCCAGCCACTTTACTCTAAAGGAAAGGCCGTCTGTGACCCCGAGCCCCGAGAAACGCTAGAACCCAACCCGCTGAGACCTCTCACCCAGATGCCTGCTGGGTCCCAGGTGCCTGCTGGGTCCCAGGTGCTATTTCCCACCTAACGCTCACTGCAGCCTAGAGATGCTCACCCCAATTTACAGGTAAGGAAACTGTGGCTCACCTGGTAGAATAACCAGGACACATTCGGCCATCAACAAGGCTGCCCCCTGCCTTCCAGGAAGCCACCCGAGGCATTTTGGAAATACTGTCATCGAAAGTCATTAAAAGAACAGGCGTCGGAACTGCGAGGTGGCACTTAGGGAGCCGGGGTTCACTGAGTGCGCCCTGCCCATCTCATCACAGCTCCCCGAGCACCCTGAGAAACGCACACCAGCTCACCCGTCCTCGGCAAGAGGCAGCCGTGCTCAGAGAGCGGCAAGAAGAGGTCAAGCAGTGCAGCTGGGACTCGAACCCAAGGCTCTGAGCCCAGTGCCAGCATCCTCGTCGGGCCGGCCCAGACCCCTCACTCCGGAACTCACTCCAGAAAACACCACTTCGTGCTGGACCAGAGCTCCGGGAGCAGGCTCTGAGCACAAAACCTTAGGACCAGCAGAGGAACAAACGATCCCTCCCTCCCCATGACCGAGAAGTGAAGTGGAACCATATCCAATTCAATACCAGCGCCGCTGAGGTTCAATATTTCACAGCCACCGCCTACGGAGAAAGGGCAGAGTAATGAAGCTGTTTTCAGGCCGACTAATGTCATCGAAAGTCATTAAAAGAACAGGCGTTGGAACTGCGAGGTGGCACTTAGGGAGCCGGGGTTCACTGAGTGCACCCTGCCCATCTCATCACAGCTCCACGAGCACCCTGAGAAACGCACACCAGCTCATCCGTCCTCGGCAAGAGGCAGCCGCGCTCAGAGAGGGGCGAGAAGAGGTCAAGCAATGCGGCTGGGACTCGAACCCAAGGCTCTGAGCCCAGTGCCAGCATCCTCGTCGGGCCGGCCCAGACCCCTCACTCCGGAAAACACCACTTCGTGCTGGACTAGAGCTCCGGGAGCAGGCTCTGAGCACAAAACCTTAGGACCAGCAGAGGAACAAACGATCCCTCCCTCCCCACGACAGAGAAGTGAAGTGGAACCATATCCAATTCAATATCAGCGCCGCTGAGGTTCAATATTTCACAGCCACCGCCTACGGAGAAAGGGCAGAGTAATGAAGCTGTTTTCAGGCCGACTGGACGACAGAAGAGAGGAGGGAAGGAGCGAAAGGTCACAGGAGGGAGACCGAGGAGTTAATAAAACCCAGGCCACGGGGCCGCCAGGGAAGGTCCACTTTCATTTTGGAAACTTGGAGTGTCGGATATTAAAGCACGGAGTCCAGGGCATGGAGGAGGGTTAGTCCACTTTGCCTGGAGGCCAGGCCACTCCACTGGTCCCGTGGGTTCCCCAGCTCCGCCAGGCACACCGCTTTCTTGCACCCAAGCTTCCCAAACGGATGGGAAGGAGGCACTGGGCCAGGGCTCCGTTCACACACAGGACACCGAGGTTTGGTTCAGAGACGCTGGGAAGGCTCCCGGAGTCACACAGCTGTCATACGGTGGAGCCAGATAGCCCCGCAGATGTCCTGTTCCAAAGCCACGCTCTTAACCCTTTGACCAAGTGCCACCCACTCCTCTCCTGGCACAAGCAGTAAACCCTGGAGACGCAGGGCTGGCCTGACTTTCCAATCAGAGGGAGCAGTTCAGCACGGGGACTTTGCTACATCCCCACCATGCCCCCTGTGGTGGCTTCTGAGATTCTGAGAGCACTGTCCCCCCCAACTCTGCACATACCCCTGGGTCTCCCTGCATCCCCTGGCAGCCCGGCACAGGGTGGCGGGGGGGTAAGAGAAGCACCCCCCGGGGCTCACGCTCCCCTGCACCCTGCACCCTGCCCCCCTCATCTGCACAAAGCCCTCCACTCACAGTCACGGTCACGTGAACTGGATCTTCCCATTTCACGGATGGGGAAGGGGGGTGAGCAGGCGGCTGCACGGGGACCCAACTGCCCCAGTCACAGTTACGACAGCGTCAGCAAATGTGACAGTCACAAGCAACATCTCACGACTTCGAAGTCCACATGTCTACGCACCCCTTGGAGAGGATGCAAAGACTAAGGATACGGTGTCCCCCTGTGGCCCTCCTCGGCCTCACCCCACACACGGAGGGCGCTGACTAGCCACGCCTGAGGATCCAGGCGTGTGTTCCGCACTGTCTCCCCAGGGCCCCGTCCCAGGTACTGAGCCCCAGCGCCCACGGCGGAGAGCACGTGCCAACCCATGCTGCTTGCACGGTCCCCGCTCACTTCCTGCCCCCCTTAAATAAACAAGGTTCATTCCAAGCCTCAGCTCTGGGTCTGTTCCTGGGGGAACCGAACCATGATGGGGGAAGAGCCAGGATCCGTGGCAGGCAGTTTCCGCCGCATGTTCATGTGGGTCCCCGGGGGGCAGGGGGCGGGCTTGGCCCCAGCCGGCGGAGAGCACCCGTGTTCCTTCTCTGCACTCCCCTCCCCAGCCTTTCCCAGACAGGTCACACCCCCTGATTCCCCAGGTCTGCGCGTCTCTGTCTTCATTCCAGAGGCTTCCCATCTGCATCGTGTCCTCCGAGTACTTCTAAGGGCCCTGGGAGATGACACCACAAGCTGCTGGCCAGATGTGCTGGGGATCAAGCCCCATCCCCGCCTCTGGAAGCTCAGGTTCTAATAGCGATGAGCACACAGCTCATCCCACATCCCCAGGGAGCCCAGCGCCTCCCGCTCCACGCGGCTGCCCCCACCCCGCGCTCAGCCGTATCTGTCCAGAGCTCGCTGGGTGGGAAACACCGGCTCCCCCCACCCCAGGGGAATAAGTAGAAATGATGACAAAGGAAAGGGGAGAGGGTCTTGGACAGCCCAGGCCGGTGGCGGACGCTGGAATGGAAACGCTCTGGAAACTTTTGCTTCCCTTTGAATAAACATTCCTTCCCGCCTCCTCTGGGGTTCAGCTTACACCCCTGGAGCACAGGATCTGACGGCGATTATCCCCGGCCGGCTGCGGCAGATAGTATTACCCCATCTCGAATCACCCGTCCGCTGGACAACAGGCTTTGCCCCAGGAAGCCTGAACACATGTGCCTGGGGATGTAGGCACGTCTTGACTTGTTTGGTTTGGTCCAGAACATCAGTTCGACCAGATGCATTCACAGAAAGAAACTGGCATGTTCGCCTACATATCCCTACATTCCATTGTTGCCGTATTTCATTGATTCTAAGACCTGAGGGCTTTTGTCGTTCCCCACCACCTCCCCCATTTTGACTTCTTTGAAACTGGTATGTGGCTTATAATCAATGCCATTCCTGAGTGGGGAATAAAATAGTGATGCAATTCAGGGTGCAGCTAAGAGTGATTAAGTGCATGAAATACGGTAGCTGACAGCAAGGCTAAGACTGCACCCCTTTTTCTTGCTGATACCCTACCTCACTTCACCCAGATCAGTTCACTGCAGGCCTTTCATACCATCCTGTGGTCGCAAGAATGGAACCTTTATAATGAGCTCACTCTGGAAGTGGAAATGCTTAGGAAAGGTGGCAAAGGCGAGTCTGGTAAATCAGAGAGACCCTCCCCTTCTCCAGCCCCATCCCTGCGACCTGAGCACATGTTCACACACTGCTCACACGCCAATCTTGCTGCCTCCATGCAGAAACTGCCCGCTGCCCCTGGGGTAAACTCAAGACTTCCTATCAAAGACCCAAGCCCATCCGCTCTCCCCCGCCAAGCTAAGTCTCCCATCCAGGGCCCACTCGTCCCTTCCCTGAACATAGACACTCTTTCCTGCCTCTGGCCCTTTATGCATGCTGTTCTCCCAGTTCTCTCCAGCTGGAAAACTCCTATTCATCCTTCAAGACCCCAGGCTACTCATCCTGCAACCATCATTTACTCAGCACCTGCACTGAGAAAGCTATAGCAAATAAAGCAGGCTGAGTCCTGCCCTCCTGGACTTTGAATTCCAGGGGAGGGAGCCACAGAAAATTACAGAATCCACAAGAAAAACAAGCGCCCTGGAGTGAAACCGTCGGGAAGAAGCCTCAGAAGGGTTGGGGTGTTGACATTTTAGATACAGTGGCCAGGGAGGCCTCCCAGAGAAGGTGATGCAGGAGTAAAGACCCGAATGAGGGGGGAAGGGAGGCACGTGGTCATCTGAGGAGGGCACTCCAGGCTAGGGGAACAGCCAGTGCAAAGGCCTGAGATGGGATCGTGCTTGGAAGATTCAAGTGATAGCGAGGAGGCCAGAGTCCTTGCCAGGGAGAGGAACAAGAGAGGAGACTGCGTGGAGATAGAGACTGGGCTTTTCAGGCCCTTGGGGTCCATTGGGATCATGTAACTCTTTCCCTGAGAGAACTGGGGAGGCCAGGGAGAGCTCAGAGGAGAGCTGGGACCTTCTCAGAACACAAGATGGTGTTTTCACAGGATCCCTGTGTGCAGAGCAGACTGAAGGGACCAGGGCAGGAGCCGGGAGCCTGGCTGGGAGGCTGCTGCAATACCGCCCACCTCCATCAGAGGCTTCCTGAAGTCTCAGCATTTGGAGTTTGGCCTATTGTCGTCATGGAAACCCCCACTTCCCTTAGCAAGAAAGGGTCTCCACTCCTCCAAGTGTCTGCCCGGTGCATACAACCACGAGAGGCACAGGCATGAATGAATGAGTGAACAATGATGAATGAATGAATGAAGGGACGCTGGAGAAATCAGTATCATAACCAACCATTCGCTGGTTCTCCCAAGAGTAAGGCCCGCTGAGCTGGGGGCGGGGCGTGGCCAGCCCAGAGGGGCTGGGTTTCTAACCGTGACCGCCATTCCCCAGAGAGGTATAGGGTTCTAACTCAGAAAACAGAGTCTTTTTTTTTTTTTTTACCCCTTTGACGTCCCAAAATTTCTTTCTACTCATTTGACACTCGGTGAAACGCTTCTCAGAAGGAGCACTCTAGCTCTATTTTGGTCCTCACCTCCTTGACAGCGGCTTTAAGGAGGACTGCTGGGTCTAGGCGAAGCTTTGTTTTTTTCATGGAGAGGCACAGTTTAATTTTAGGTTAAGTTATTCTCAGCAACAATTTTCATAGCAACTATTAGTCCCCAGACGGCGACTCTGAACACATCCTTAACTTGGCAGAGAGATGGGGGTGGAAGCTGTGTGGGAGCTGGCTGGACCACCCCTGCTCCGGGTCGGAGGGACCCCCGGAGCCGGAGGGGCGGGGCCTCGGGCCACGCTGCGGTCGCCGCATCAGCTGGCGAGCGCAGAGGGGCGGGCGTGGGGGCGGCCAGGCGCTCCTGTCGGAGTTCAGATCAAGCCCGCTCAGCCCGCGTGTCAGGGTGAAGGCGCCAGGAGGGAGTCGCGGCATTTCTGGAGCGCGATGTGCCTGCATGGAACGCCCGCCCACACGCCTGCACTCTGTCCCCGCCGTTCATCTGCGACACGCAGATATCCCTGGAGGAGAGGGCGAGACTCTAAAGCCACATCGCGTGCTTTTCCCGCGACTGCCATACAAATAACCACAAACCGGGGCGGGGGGGGGAGCGGGTGGCTTAAGACAACAGAAATTCCTTTCCCTCCGGGTTCTGGAGACCAGAAATCTGCAATCAGCATCCCTGGGCTGAATCCAGGTGGGCAGGGCTGGGTCTCCCAGGGGAGGGGACAGAGAAGGAGTTCTGCCCTTCCCCGCCCCTCTTCCTGATCTCTGGTGAGTGAAGTGAAAGTTGCTCAGCCCTGTCCGACTCTTTGCGACCCCATAGACTATTCAGTCCATGGAATTCTCCAGGCCAGAACATTGGAGTGGGTAGCCTTTCCCTTCTCCAGGGGATCTTCCCGACCCAGGGATCGAACCCAGGTCTCCCGCACTGCAGGCAGATTCTCTTCCAGCTGATCTCTGGCAGCTCCCAGCAATTCTGGTGCTTCTCGACTCCTGCCCGCATCTTCCCATCTCCGCTTATGCCTGCACGGGGCCTTCTCCCTCCATGTGTCCCTATGTCTCAAACCTCCCTCTCCCCTCCCGGTTAAGGACACCTGTCACTGGGTTTTGGGCCTGGAGGATGTCACCATGAAATCCTCAACGTGATTACTTCTGCAAAGACCCTGCTTCCAAACAAGCTCGCATTCATGGGTACCGGGGTCAGGACCAGGACACACCTCTATGGGGGACACCATTCAATCTTACACCCACCGTCAGGCCAGGGTGACATGGGCCCCGGTCAACACAGCACCCCACCCCACAGCCCCACTGCCACCCCACCAAGCATGGGTGCCCCCGACACACCCCCAGCTTCCTTTGCCACTCACTATCCACCTACTCAGGACCTCTGCCGTTTCAGAGAATGACAAGGCCATCCTCCTGGGACCTCACCAGCACCCTGATGTCTGGTGGTCCTCAGCCCAGCGCTCGGACATCAGCTCCACCAGGCCAGCGGCCCCGGGGACTGGAGGAGGCGGTGCTGGTTAAGTGGCTCCTGGACTCTGCTCCCTTCCACCTCCGTCTGCCCCCTGCCAACCACCAAGTCCCGAGCCCTTTGCTTCCAGGCCAGGCCTCCTCGTCCCTCCCAGGATCCCTGCACTCGCTCCTCCCTGGAGTCCCAGTCTCAGTCCTGCCTCCAGTCTCCTTCCCTCGGTCTCACTAATACCCCATCCTAGAAGGCCTAATTATCAGACTCCCTACTCCCTTCACCCCATCAACTTGCTAACTCAGCAATCATTGCCACCCCTACCCCGTGCCCCAGGCTGGAGTCTCCCCCAGACCCTTCTGCAAGCTGACCAACTCTCCCCGGAAAGCCCACAGGCTTGCCACCCTCTGTACATGCTTTGAGACACATGTCCGGCATCACCTCCTCCACGAAGCCCTCCCTGATTCTTCTTCATCCCGCAGGCTGACTTGGTCCCTCCTCAGTGCTCCCACCACCTTTTCAGCTTCCTTTACTTGCAGCCAGGTTCCCCACTCATCCACCAGGGAGCCCCGGAGGACAGGGTTGGGCCTCATTCTCTGAACAGCCCCGTCCCACTGATAAGCAGCAAGGCTGTGCCAGCTACAGGCCCTTGTCCTCAGCCGTGATTACTACTGAGAGCACGCACTGTGGCCGCTTTGGGTGCCAGCACCTTCAACTAGTTGGCCGCCGTCACTCCACGGGTGGCTGAAAGAGGTGGGTGACTGACAGACTGGTATGTGGGTGAACCAGGAGCTGTCTGTTTGGACAGTCATCCCCTTCCAGAGAAGCCACCTTCGCCAGCTCTCTCCCTGGAGCTCCGACTAAGGGAAGGGGCCACACAAAAGAAAGGAAGCTTTGGACCACTCAGGAGGACCCATGCGGGCGTTTGCTGAAGGATCCTGAGCCCACATCGGCTCACCCTCAGGTCCGCCCCCTTCCCTGTGCAGACGTGTGAACATCGCCCAGTCCAGGGATCTGAGGCTCGGGGTCCGTCCAAGGAGAAGGCCTGAGAGGCCCTGCCCTGCAGTGGGGGCCAGGCCCACGACTCAGATCAGGTTTCAGGCTGTGTAGACGACCCACCCGGATCCCTCCCGGAAAGCCCCTCCTCCCACGGCTGGCGCCAGCTGGCTCCAACTCACTCACCCAGGCAGGTGGTTTGCCAGCTTTCCTGAGCACAAAGGTCACCCACCGGTGCAGCTGTCACAAAGGACACCTTTACCAGAGGCAGGTGCTCTGACTACTTATCAACAGACAGGCCGACAGCCCCTCCCCGCCGGGCCCAGGGCAAGCCCAGCTTTGCATGAGTGCAAATCTCTCCCTCTTTTATCTACCAAGTAGGGCCAAGGAGGCCGGCAGGACCGGACAAGGCGGGAAGCATGTCCCCAGTTGGCTCCAAGTGGGAGACAGAAGCCCCCCCAACTCCAAATGGGACACTCAGAGTTGCAACCGCCTGCAGGAGGCTTCTCCAAGAACCCCAGGCGCTGCCCTTGATTAAGCAAAGTATCTTGTGCAAAGAATTGAAATAAACATCGCTGGATTTAATACGCCACTCGATGTAAAAAGGAGGCGGGGGGCGGGGTGGGCAGTTAACAGCCGCAATAATACTAGAAAAGCAACAAAAGTTTAAAGGCCTAAGGAAAAGGAAATGTCCACTCAATTCTAACAATCCCTCTGTCTGTCCCTCATGGTAATAATTTTCCAGCTAAATCAGGAAAGAGGCACTGGTTTAACCCATTCATTCAGTCAATACACATTTACTGAGAGACCGCCAAGTGCTTTGAGGGGGCTGAGCCCGTGCTGGTCCTGATACCAGCCGTGCTCACCGGCCCTCCCAGGGACACCCCAGCCTGCCACGCCTCCTCCCCAAAAAACTTCAGGACACCCCATGAGCAGGCTACAGCTAGGGGGGCACTGCAGTCAGGCAGGCAACTTCCAGGCTCCACTCTTGCGTCCCACAAACACCATCGCAATCTTTGTCTCAGCATGGGAAACCCCACGCTGTCTCTGTGTCTGCCTGTCTGCTCCTCAGCCTTCCTGGAGCCCTCCAAAGACCCTGCCTGAGGCCTGGCACATTTGGGTCCTCAGGACACAGGTGGGGGTGTGCATGAATGAGAGTGTGAATGGAGGAATGAAGTTCTCAGCCAGCCCCCCACCACCCCCAACCGACAGTGGGGAGGAGACACAGGTGTGGTACCCGCCACAGGCTCGGTGAGAATCCTGCATCAATGCCAAGCAGAGTCTGGCCCTGAGGCCCCTCGCCGTGTTTGGTTCGGGGGATCCCAGGAAGAGGGCGTCCACTGTGGATCCTGCCAGCCTCCCAAACCCAGCACAGAGGCAGGCAGCCCCAGATGCCACTGGGCCCCTGGTCACAGTTGCCTTGAAACAGCGTCAGCAGAGAAGATGGGTTTAGTGACACCCACTGCCCGTGGGACTCCTCGCCCGAACGTGGGAGGACCCCAAGCAGGGGAAGGGAGCACGTAAACCCTACACCAAGGTCACACACACACACACAGCAGCTTCCAAACCAGGTCGAGACGTGCCAGCTGCCTCCCGGGACAATGGGGAAGATGACAAAGCTCAGGGCAGACACCCTGCTCGACTCCTATCACGGCTCTCACAGAACCAGGATCACAGGGCCTCCCGGGCAGGATCCTGCCTGCCCTCCAAGCTGCACTTTCCTGCATGTGTGGACACAGTTATGGGGCGGAGGCAGGACTTCCCGAGGCCCCAGAGCCGCTCGGGGGAGAGCTGGACTCTTCCTGTCTCCCGAGTCCTCCTACGCCAGGTGGCCAGCCTCGCTACAGATCCAGCCATGGCCAGAGCCTCTCAGTGCTAATCCTCACTGAATATTTACAACAGTCTGGGCCTTCTCCACACACACCTCTGCCCTTCACAGGGTCATGGAGCCCATTTTACAGATAAGGAAACTGAGGCTCACCCAGGTGACATGATGCAATCTGGCTCAATCCCAGGTCTAGATGCTCTGGTTCCCTCCGCTGTATTCTGGGAACAGCAGGCAAATGTATTCACTGCTGGGATGGGCCCCCGGAACCTCAGGGGTGCAAAGAGTTCAGCTGCAGGACGGCTCAGAGTTCCTCCAACCCAGATGGCAAAATCCCACATAGGCTGCCTGAGCACTGCAGTTATTTAGCCAAGAACATCTGGGCTGTGTCCTGAGGCCCGAAGACAGGCCCTGATTCCCTTCACCTCCCTGAGAGCTGGGCAGGGAGAGCAATGCCCCCAGTGATGGCTGCAAGGCAGAACAAGACCCCGGGGCACAGGCCCAGGGTCTGCTTGGCCCCCACAGGACGAAGGCTTCCCAGAGGCCAAGGCTTTCCCAGAATGCAAGCGGGGCTGTTCATCCTCGGGTGCCCAGACACTGACCCCCGACGTCCCTGTGGGTGGAGGTCACAGCTGTCCCGCACTGGCTCCCTGGAGGGCATTGGAAGCAAACCTCGCCCACAGAGCTCCGTGTCTCCTGAAAGCCCTCGGGGGCCCTGTGGCCTGGAGACCCCTGTCCTGAGCCTAGCGCACCTGCCTACAAGCTCCGAGAGCTCCCCACCTGAGAAGAGGGGGTGCTGGGCAATCCTGCCTCGCCATCTCAGGGACGAGTGAAGGGAGAATGTGGGACCGACTCAGCACAGCCTCAGGGTTGTCATGTGACTCTTCACACACCATCTAAGGGCAAGGACCCAGAAGCTCAGGGGTGGTTGGCCAGGGAGCCCCGAGACAGCTGGGGTCCACTGTTCACCGCTCTCCTGGTCCACGACACACGGCCTCCATCAGTCAGCCCTGCCCCGTCCCTTTTGGGGAGAGTGTCCCGCGGCCCTGGGACCCGGGCTGGGCGCAGAGGGCACCTGGCTGCGGGCGGGAATCTTCTCTCACAGAGCAAGAAGAGAATTCAGCGAATCGGCTGCTGTTGAGGAGGACAGGGAGGGGGAGCCCTGTTTCAGGCAGCGGTGATCACTCATGTCCCAGGAGGCCCGCACAGGGAGGCCAGGACTGCACAGGACCAGCAGCGGAGGGGCTGGGGTAGTGAGAGTGGAGGCGGAGGGAGCCCACGGCAGGGCTGGGTCCCGGGAGAGAGGGACACATGCCTGAATCCTTGGAACATCTCCCCAAAATGGACCAAGGCTCAGGAAGGTTCCAGAACACTTCCAAGGTCACCACTCAGGGCAGAGGCCGGGGGCAGACTGTCCTTCTCCACATCACATGGCCTTGAAGGCCAGCACTTGGGGGAGAGATAGTCCCCACTCCCACGTGAGGACCACCCAGAGCCTTTGTCTAGGCAAGGAGGTCCAAGGGGGTCCCCCTGGCAGTCGCAGTCCCTGGGGGCACTGCCCCCGCTGCAGATCCGCCCGCCGCAGCCAGCCCCACACAGCACTTGCAGCTGGGCCGTCTATGCTGCGATCTGGACTCTGTACTGACACACACCCAGTCAAGCCACCCGTTGGAGGGCAGTGAGAAGCCACAGCCATGCCATTTCTGTGGCCACAGTTGCTAAGGGGTGTCCTGGAGGTCACCGCCACATGTGCCCAGTGGTCCCCCGATGGGAACCCTTAAAAGGGTGGCCACGTGCTCTCAGCCTGCTCTCAGAGACCTTCCTTGACCGCCTCATCACCAAAGAGCCCCAGCCACCATCCAGGCTTTCTCTGTATATACAGCTGACCCTTGAACAATGAATGCAGGAATTGGGGTGCCAACCCTTCGCAGAGCCGAAAATCCATGTATAAGCTAGCGTCGGCCCTGCACACCCACAGCCCTGCATCAGTAGATTCAGCCAGCTGCAGGTCTCTTAGCACTTAATGTTGGAAAAAATCCGAGTGTCTAAGTGGGCCCGCAAAGTTCAAACCTGTGTTGTTCAAGGGTCAACTGTATTTCCTTAGTAAAACCTACCCCTACCAGCAGTTACCTGGGCCTTCCGTTTGTTGGTTTATCTCTTGTTTTGTGCCCCTCACACCAGACAGAAAGCTCTGAGAGGGCAGCGGCCTGTAGGTGTCCTGTTATTTCTCTATCCTAGAGCTTAGAGAGCGGCCTGTAGGGAGAGGCCCTCAGTGGACTGTGGGTGGATGGATGGAAGGATACATGGAGGGATGGATGGAAGGATACTTGGATGGATGGATGATGGATGACGGCTGGATGACGCTGGATGACGGCTGGACAGGTAGATGAGAGACTGATGGATGCAGAGATAGATGGGTGGGTGGATGAACGGCTGGATGGTAACATGAGTGGGTGGGTGGTTGGATAGACAGATAGGTAGATGGGATAGACAGACTGATGGACAGATGAGTGGAAGAATGAATGAATAGAAAGAATAAAAGTCAAGAATAAAGGAAGGAAAGACGGAAGGAAGAGAGCACCCACACCTCCTGCCACTCTTGGCCAAGACTAACAACAGAGTGCTCTGCAGTTTCAAAAGGAAGAAAAACAAATCTGGAGAACTTCTTGGAGGAGGTGGCCTTTGAGATACCCCCTGAATGCTGAGCACAGATTGGCTAGATGGGGAAGGTACAACCAAATTCTGCATGCTAACTGGGGCCTTTTGGAGTTTTCCTGATTACCTTCTCACTGCATCAACACCGTTTTTATAAAGCTAATTTCCCGATGCACCTCCACTCCCAGGACCCCTAAATCTTGCTCAAATCTATTTTGTGTACACATAAAATGTATTTATCAATATTGTTTGTTTCCGCCCCCCCCCGAATTGAAATGCAAATTGCAACTCATACATAATGCAAATTCTCCAATCCACACAAATCAAACGAAAAGGACCTTGGTTGGCTGGTTCTCCCGTTTCTTCACAGGAGGCGTGGAGGGCCGCGCTCAGGGACGCTGGCCCAGGCACAGCCCCTGCAGCAGCTGGCGTCACCAGGCAATGCTGCTGTGAAGGATGCGGCTTCCCTTCGTTATTTCTCAATCCAGTGTCTCAGGTGGATTGCTGAGGAGCCTGATTCCCAACCACTGTAACTGAATAATCAATTGCTGCCTCCTTAATAACTGAATGTATTAAATGCAGAGTATATACAGCTGATCATTCAAGGAACTAATTTGCAAGTCAGAGCTTTTGAGGGATGGTCCAAAGAGAAGATCCATATGCTTCGTAAATCTGGGAAGAGAAGGAAGAAGGGAGGAACAGCAAGACAGGGAAATAAATTTCCGAGGCGTGATTTGCATCAATAAATATAATCTCAAGCCTTGGCCCCAGGTGCCACGGCAGACAAGCGTCACACTTAGTAACGAAGCGGCACGGTGAGCCTGGACCAAAACTCAAGACGTGGTGCACTGAGGCATTCATGGAGCCTCAACTGAGCTGCCCAGAGCCAGGCCCTTCCTTGGAGGGACTTCCAAATTCCAGAGCCTGAAGTCCTCTACACGGGAATCACCAGCGCCCATGGCCGTCATGGGCTGGTTGGTCCAAAAGCCTGCCTTAAAAATGTAATGTTGAAAGGATTTCCCTGGTGATCCAGGGGGTAAGACTCTGCGCTTCCACTGGAGGGGCCACCTGGTCATCACTAAGTTCACGGGTGGCACCGAGGCAAATGACAGAGCTACTGAAGTGCCCTGAGCCCAGGACCCAGCACAGAAGGGAGAGGAGGATGCCCAAGCAGGGGGCAAGGGGGCCCAGGTGAACGAGGCCGCCACCTCGCCCCAGAGCAGGGCGGAGATGGGCAAATGGGTCTGGAGGAGGCGGGGGAGCTTGAGCCAAACAGAGCCTCCAACCTGTGCACACAGGGATGTTAAGAGACTTGTCCAGAGAAACCTTCCCCCCCGGTCAGCAGTGGGTGAGGACACCAGCCCAGCCCTGCTCCTTGCAGGGCACCAAGCCAGACAGCCCGTCCTGCCTCTTCCAGATAAGGGTTCTGACCAGTAGGCGCCCCTGGCCTGGGCAGGCTGGCCTGACCGCCGGCTCCATCCTGCAGGTGAGGTCCCTACGCGTGTCAGGGAAGGAAAGACGGCTCCCCTGCATGAAAACCTCCCGCTGCCCTCTGCTGCCCATGTCTCCAGGGCTGGAAGGAGAGGGCCAAGTGATTCACACATTCTCACAACACCCTGCCCCGTCGCCCACCCTCTGGGCCTTGGATGGGAAAACCTCAAACCCTGCTCTGAGTAAGAAGTACTGAGAAATTCCCGCTGAGTTTCTCAAATCACCAGCCAGTGAGCACCCCAGAGCCGCAAATTAACAGTGATGCCCTGCGACGGGTGACAGACCGTCTCCATGGGGCCCCCGACACCCATGTCTGCAGGACACTGGGCTGAGCGGTCGGGGCTGGAGCCCGCACCCCGCCGGTGGATGCCAAGTGGCCCCGAGGAAGGTGGGCAACATCTGGGGAGGAGCAGCAAGCAGGAGTGAGGGAGACCTCCAGGGGCGGGCACCTCCAGGGTCTCCTCTCATGGGGGGGCCTTCCTCCCACCCCCCGGACCCCCTACAGGTGGAAGCCCTGTGAAAGCGTCTGCCCACAGTGACTCAGAGGCCTCAGCGCTCCTGCAGGAAAGGCTGCTGGCACGCTAGGTACAGCCATGCCGTCCAGAACCGGACCGCCTGGGTTCGAAGCTCAGCTCAGCCGCTTGCTAGCTGTGTGACTCGAGGCCAGCTGCTCAACCTCTGTGTGCCACGGCTTCCCTGTCTGTTCAGTGAGCACAGTGATCAAGGCGCCTGTCCCACTGGGGCGGTGGGAGTGTGAAGGGAGTCAGCCACCCTGAGGCCCGGCGCACAGTCGGCTCACAGGGCGAGCCATCACAGGCGCCCCTTAGGCAGTCTGCTGGAAAGATTCAGCTGCCCACGCCGAACGGCCACACTTCTCAGCCGGGGCCAGAAGTCTGCCTGCGCGGCGTCCTTCTGGAACGAGAGCCCTAGCCTTTGGCAGTGCTGACCCTGGCTGCAGTGATTCTTTGCTGTGGGCGTGCCTCGCAGGATGTCAGCAGTGCCCCTGGCCTCCTCCCACGAGGCGCTAGCAGCGCGCCCTGCGAGTCGTGACAATTGGAAACTGCCCTTGAGTGAGATGGCCTCCTGGATCCAGAGGGAGGAGGGACAGCTGTGTGCCTGCTGTCTCTTATACACATCTAGATGTGTATAAGAGACAAGTTGTACAGTCTGGCTTGGGAGCCACTTCCTCACTCTGCACAGCCATGTCGGTGGGATCCCTGGGGCCATTTTCTTTTTTGCTGTTGTTTTAGGAGGGAGGGGAGGGGGGAGGGGGGAAAGGAGCACCAGGGATATGAGGGGGAGGGAAATACAAAGGGGAGAGTGTGACGGGGGAGGGGAGACGAGGGAGAGGGGAGTCAAGATGGAAGAGAAAAGAAGCTCTTCTGGGAACCACATCCCCATTGACAAAAGTCAAGCTCACATCCAAGACCATCCTCACGGCTGGTTCCACAAGGGGGGCCTAGGAGAGGCTCTGATACCGAAGAGGTTTGCCTTTGCCCCTGGACCCAGCGTGGAAAGGGAGCGATCTGGGGTGTTTTGTTTTAAATCAACTTCTTATATCAGAAGGTTCTAGAGTTAGGTTAAGTCGCTCAGTCGTGTCCAACTCTTTGCGACCCCAGGGACTGCGGCTCAGCGGGCTCCTCTGCCCATGGAATTCTCCAGGCAAGATTCCTGGAGTGGGTTACTGTTTCCTCCTCCAGGGGATCTTCCTGACACAGGGATCGAACCCGCGTCTGCTGTGTGCAGGTGGGTGCTTTACCTGCTGAACCATCGGGAAGTCTTCTGGAGTTGTAGGAAAGTTGCAGAAACAGCGCTGAGAACCCCGAAACCCCGCANTTCCTGGAGTGGGTTACTGTTTCCTCCTCCAGGGGATCTTCCTGACACAGGGATCGAACCCGCGTCTGCTGTGTGCAGGTGGGTGCTTTACCTGCTGAACCTTCGGGAAGTCTTCTGGAGTTGTAGGAAAGTTGCAGAAACAGCGCTGAGAACCCCGAAACCCCCGCACCCCAGCCCCACCACGGTTAGCTGTCTGCGTTCCCATGGTGCATTTGTCAAACTAATGAGGCAGGACCGATGATGCCGTGATAATTAACGAAAGCCCATGCTCCATTCCAGTTTCTTCAGCTTTCCCCTCGCGTCCCTTGGGTACCCCGGGACCTGTCCAGGACACCAGGCGACACGGTCCTCACACCCCCCGGGGCTGTGACCGCTTCTCACTGTCCGGGCACCTCACGACCTGGGCAGCTTTCAGAAGTTCTGCGCGGGCGTCTGGCAGACTGCCCCTCAGGGAGGATTTGCCGGATGTCTTCTCACGACCGGACAGGGGTCACGGGTTTGGGGGAAAGAGCCTGGAGGGGAGGTGCCCTCCCCCCATCATGTCAGGGGTGCTGCCGTCCACGTGACCTGGCACTGTGATTGACCTTGACCCCGTGGCCAAGGTTGTGCTGGCCCAGGATTCTCCACGTCCGGCTCCTCTCCCCCTACTCTGCACTCTTTGCGGGAAAGCTGCCGGGCACAGCCCCTACCAGATGGTGGGAGGCAGGCACCCCTCCAGGAGGGTAGAGGGTCCCTGTGAGTCACTGGGGTCTCCACATGGTTTGTCTCTTCCCTGATCTGGGTGTCTCCAAGTTGAGTCTCTCAGGCCGACCAGCCTGTCTGAGCACTAACCCCTCGAGCCGCAGACCAACGGCCCTGAGTCCCTTCTGGTGGGAGGGGAGGTACTGTGGCCGGCCCGCCCACAGGCCTCCACAACCCGGAGCTGCTGGATGAAGAAGTCGGTCCAGGCTCTCCAGATGGACGTCACAGCCTCTAGTCGTGGTCCCAGCACCGGGGATCCATTCTAATCCTGACATGCTACCTCCCCACTCCACTCTGGCCCAAGTGACCCCCCTACCTTGCCCCCCAAGTGACCCCCCTTCCCACCACTGTGCTTCTGCTCTTCCCAGCCCTCCCCTCGCCCCCGCCCCTCTTATAAAACCCTCCCCCTTTCTGCAAGGTCCAGCTGGTGAGGACGGGCCAGCCCAATGCCCCTGCTCATTGTAATGTGAACGTGTTGTTTCCGGGGCTAGAGGAGGCTGGGCCCAGCCATGGATTCAGGATGGAACTCTGGGGACGTTGCACCCAGAGCCATCCCCTGGAGGGTTGCTCCTGCCCCCTGCCCAAAGGCCTGAGCGTCTGCTAACAAACCTCCAAGGGGAGGACTCCTGGGGATGAGGAACTTGGATGTGGGAGGCGGGGGACAGGCTGTTCCAGAAAGCTCACAGCGGGGTGGGGCCGGGGGACTCACTGTTTAAATGCTTAACTGCTGCCATGATCCCCACCCAGACCTTTCAGATGCCTCTTGGCCCAGAGAAACCAGGCCTCCTGGGGTGGGGTGCGGAGGTCTTAAGCCCAGCTGGGTGAGGAAGGGGCTGAATCCAAGCAGTGCAGGGGGTCCAAATGGGGTCTCCACCCGGAACACTGGCACTGATTGGGACCACCACACCGCCTCCAGAGGCCCCATCTGGACAACAGAGACCAAGCCGCTCGGCCCAGTGATCTGTGTGCTGGGGAGATTTTCCCGTTTGACTGTTTCAAACATTTCAAAACGAAATACAGCAACGATTTCAGATGCCACCCTGCAGGACCCAGGCCGGCTGGAAACTCCTGCCTGTACTAATTGTTAGAATCACTCATCAGGGGCTGTGGCTGGGGAAAACCATTTGCTCCCGCAGTAAACAGTGGTCCCTGCTTACAACTATCACCCTGGCACTATGAAAAACTTCCACCGAAACAGGAATATTTTTAAAGGGGTGGGTGGTAAGGAACACCCTCTTGACCCAGCCCCCCTGCCCCAAGAGCGGACATCTCACTGCAGACATGGGCACTTCTGGCCCCAGGGCTCTGAGCTCTGCCCTGCCCACGCAGGCCCCAACTGTACCACGTCCAGAATTCCCTCTCTCCCAGCCACGCCCGTCTGCCAGATCCCTGAGCTCGCCGAGGTGCCTGCCACAGGCCCTTGGATCAGGCAGCAGCCTCTGCCTGGACGATCCTCGCCCCCTTGCCCGCCCTCCTGCCTCAAGGCCATGCCCCCCCAGCCCCTCTCCGTCCCCTCCAGGGCGTGTGTGTGTCAGTTGCTCAGTCGAGTCCCACTCTTTGTGACCCCATGAACTGTAGCTCCCCGAGGTGCCTGCCACAGGCCCTTGGATCAGGCAGCAGCCTCTGCCTGGACGATCCTCGCCCCCTTGCCCGCCCTCCTGCCTCAAGGCCACGCCCCCCCAGCCCCTCTCCGTCCCCTCCAGGGCGTGTGTGTGTCAGTTGCTCAGTCGAGTCCCACTCTTTGTGACCCCATGAACTGTAGCCGACCAGGCTCCTCTGTCCATGGGATTCTCCAGACAAGAATGCTGGAGTGGGTTGCCATTCCCTTCATCCAGGGGCCGCTCCAGAGTAGCGGTTCTCAAACTCCAGGAGCATCGTCAGCAAGCCAGCCCCTGAGGGCGTGAAAACACAGCGCCAGGCCGCGCCCCATGGTTCTGACTCAGCAGGTCTGGGGCCAGGCCGAGAGCTCGCGTTTCCAGCACGATCCCAGTGGATGCTGCTGTGGTGGTGGCTGGTCCAGGGACCCCCACTCAGAACCACTGTCCTAGCACGCTCGCCCCACACCCTCCCCACGTCTGATCCATAACAGAGGGCCCCCGAGATGGGGCTCAGGGCCACGCACCCCTCTGCTCTGCCAGACCACGATGGTAACTCACCAATGGGCAGAGAGCGCTGGGCACCCTGGGGGGCGTCTCTCTCGGTCACTGCTGGTCTCCCCAGGGCTGGGCACGGTGCCTGGCAGTGGAGGTCAGCACAGATCTACTGAATGGAGCAGAAACCGCGATAGATTCTAGGAGGATGCTCCAGAAAGAAGACTGGGGGTAGAAGAGGGTCCTATCCTCACGTAAGCTTGAGAGGCAGAGGCATAAGCGGAAGTAAACTGCTCCTTTACAGGACTTGTCAGGGCCTTTACTGGCCAGCGAACAATGCACCTCTTGAAGAGGCCAAAGGACCAACCCCCACACGTGCAGGACTGAGGATCTCTTTTTACACAGAGCACCTTACGGAGTTCCCATCCCAAGGAACCTGTTGTTCTGAAGGGCTAATGGCACACACTCACACACACACATACACAAGTATGACACAGTGCTATATACAACACCAAATTAAACCCACATCAGTGCATCAGCTTCACAGTCACTAACACCCTTTGACGCCGGTTCCCGGGGCAGAGAACCACGCGCTGTATCAATGGCTGCAGAGACACCGTTTCGTTAACCAGTCCCCTGCGGGAAGCCGTTTGGGTCGTTTCCAATTTTTCACCATCACAAACAATTACAAGAAGCATCTTCTTGTCTGTGCACGTCAGGTCACTTGCCCGAGTGTCTGCCTTGCAGACCTTCGTGACACTGTGAAGTTCTGTCCCTTGTGCGTGCAGTGGCACTGGACACGATAAACACAGGTGCCCTGGAGCTACAGGCTTACCGACAGGCCTCGTGGCAACCCGGGGTTCCTGACACGGAACTCAGCACTGTAGGTGGGAGCCGCCGCTTCCAGAGAATTCTCAATGGAGTGAGGGGCCCCCAACAGGGAAGGGTCATCCTGGAGCCCACGGACAGCCCCCTCACCTCCTGGTCATGCTCCCACCCGGCCACCGCCCAGCCAGCCTGCCCTCTCAGACAAGTGATAGGTGACAATGTCTCAGCCTCCAGGGACCCCAGGTTCCTGAGATGGGTGGCGGGTGCACCACTGCAGCTCAGAGGAGCCGGGCCTGCCCCACCCTCTCGTCCCTGTGCCGGGCATCTTGTGGGGACCCCCTCCCAGGGAAGCATCTTAGCACACCCTCCCTCCTCACTCACTTCATCTCTGAAGGGACTCCTGCACGAATGGGGCTTTTCCCTGAGCTGTTCCTCTTCCTCTTCTGGGGTGACCCTGCCCAATCCCAGCCCCTCAGCGACTCACCTCGGAAGCAGCCCACGAAGTGACTTCACTGATATACTCAGGGCTGCCAGGGCCTGAGAACAGAGCTCTTGGAAGAGCATGACCCTCAGGCCCCAAGTTGCTGATTAACTGGACTCTGGCTAAACTGAACACACACCTCAGTCCTTCCCCATTGCACAGATGGGGAAACTGAGGTCTGCAGGTTTCCTTCTTGTCAACCTAACCCAGTTAGGTTTCTGGGAAACAATGTGCTCAGCTGAAATCCCAGCCTCCTCAGACTCCATGGCTCCGGGGGTAGCTGTATGAACCGGTTCTGACCCACAGGACAGAAATGAAAGTCACTGGGTGGGGCTTCTGAGATAGCTTTTTTAAAAGGTTAGGTTCTCTGAAGTCTTCCCTTTACTCCTCACCTCCCTCCCTCCTGCTTGGAATACAGACGTGATGCCTGGAGCTATGGCAGCCATGTTGTAAACAGAAGGATAAAGCCACACATTGAGGCCAGCAGAGCAGGAAAGCAAGAGGAGCCTGGGACAGAAGCTGCCACCCCAGCAGTAGCTGGCTCACCCCAGACATTTTCTAGAATGGGACGAATACAGTCTTAACCAGTTAAACCACCAGTGGCCAACTGCCCCCCAGAGCAAGGGGCTAAACTGAATTTGAGTCAGATGGACAAGAGGCAGCTGAAAGCTGATGCCAAAGGGATCAAGAGAGCTTTGAAGGATAGAGATGTCAGGGAGACAGGTAACGTTTGGGAGCGTCTACTACACCCAGGCACCAGTCTATCTCTTCACAACTGCCCCGTCAAGACACCAGTAGAGTGTATTCTACCAATTACAGAAAGAAACACTAAGGCTTAGGGAGGAGAGAATTCTCCCACTTGGAGTCAAAGACATTGGGAAAATACCAGAGCAAAACTCAGCAACCTGGTCGTCTTGGTCCAAACCTTTCTTCCCACATAACAGCCTCCCCTCAATCAAGAAGAGCATCTCGTGACTCAGAGTGAGGCCTCCAGTGCCAATGAGATGAGGTCCTCTAGCAACGGGACAAGGCGAAATGTAGCCTTACCCCCCAGTCCATCCTCCATTCCATTAATACCGGTGTGTGTATTTCTTTAAAATAGAAAACACAAAAACTCCTGGTTGTTCAGTTCCTTAGGAAATTTTTATGATGACTCCTCATGAAACAAATTCCTCTAAAATTTGTTCCTTCGCATCGCAGAGCCCAGAGGCAGAACAAGAAGGAAGGACGGAGCTCAGAAGACACTGTTTAAGTCCCTGAATCAAGTCATACTTGAAGCTAGAGTTCTTCCCCTAGAATTCTCCACTACACCAACCCCTATACTGCTCGGGGTCAAGTCACACCTGAAGCTCAGGGTCTACCCCTAGAACTGTCCATCACACAAACCCATATGCTCCTCTTGCTTCTTTTTCTTAACTTGAACTGGCCTGCTGTCATCTGCACATGAAAGGATATCACCCTACAGGACCCACTTTGGAGATGAAGAGCCTGAAGCCCAGAGAGTTCTGTCTTAGCCTGAGTCATTCAGCTTTCTTGGCTGCAGAGGAGGGACAAGGTCTCTGCTCTGACTCCTGCTCCAGGGTCCTCGAAATCCTTCATACCGCCTGGGGCTGCTCCCCTCAGCAGACCAGCCAGCACCCTGGCACCGTGGTGGTTCAGGCAACGTCTTAACCAAAAGGCCTGGTTCTTTTGGTTTCAGTGAAAGCCTGAGCTTCTCTTAGGTGGCAAAGCAAAAGGGAACCCGCTGTTCTTGGCAGACTCACGCCGACTTCTAAACAGCCCCAACCGCGGATGCAAGAGCCCCGCGTGCCCAGATGCTTCTCGCCTGTTTGTACCCGACATCTCACCTTCTCAAGTACATGAAAGACCTCGGGTTGGCCGCGTCCCCGCTGTTTTTATTTCATACCCAAATATCCTGACATTTGCCTCTCGGCCGGGGAGACCTGCAGACTATCAGGGGATGTTTGGAAGATAATCATTCCGTGGGATCCAAAGCTATGTCTTGTGGACATAAATCTCAGGAAGTCTCTATGGAAACACACGGAAATGCATGTTGTTTTTATTAATACAACGAAACGTCTCTGGGATACACCACTCGTCTAAACCACACCAGAAGAGCCAACATGTTTCTCGTTACAGAGGATCCATGGGGTTTTTTAAATTACGGATGGAGCAACCTACAGAAAAGAAACCGCCCCAGTCCAGGGGGCCCGGCTGATGGGGTAATTGCTAGGTTGAAGCAGACTGTCACCCTTTCTTATGTAAGACGTGGTCTTGCCTGAGCCTGCGGAGGGCAGGGTCCCACATGGGCAGCCTCTCAGGGGCATGAGGATAACGTCCGTGGAGAAACTCAGCTCTTGCTGGAGAAGAGGAATCTGAAGGACCCAGTCCCTTCCTTGTTGCTGTTCACAAACGTCTGTGCCGCAGTGGGAGGGGACCCTGGGTTCAAATCTGGCTCTCCCACATACCCCTGCGAGGCCTTGAACAGGTTACCCCACCCCCGACCTTTACTTCCTCATCTATAAAATGGGCATCTCGTAGTACTGGGCTGGCCAAAAAGTTCGTCCCGATTTTTCCATACCACACGCATTCATGCTAAGTCGCTTCAGTTGCATCCCACTTTGCAAACGTGTGGACTGTCATCCGCCAGGCTCCTCGACCCATGGGATTCTCCGGGAAAGAATCCTGGAGTGGGTTGCACGCTCTCCTCCAGGGCTTCCTCCCCACCCAGGGACCGAACCTGTGTCTCTTACGTCTCCTGCGTTGGCAGGGGGGTTCTTTACCACTAGTGCCACTGGAAATGGCAACCCGCCCCAGGATTCTTGCCTGGAAAATCCTGTGGACACAGGAGCCTGGCGGGCTACATGACTGAGCGACGAAAACCACTGCCACCACTTGAGAAGCTCGTAACATCTCACCGAAAGCCCAGAAGAACTTTTTGGCCAACTGCATACCTATCTCCTAGGAAACATGGAGGCTTAGATGAGGTGAAAAGCCTTTGTAAACCTTTGGATCTGGTCCAGGGTAGACTCTCCCCAGTGGTGGGCAAGTACGACTAAAGAAGGCTACAGGTGGGAGGGAGGGTCGGGATGGGGGACACATGTATGCCCACGGCCGAGTCATGTGAACGTTCGGCCAAACCACCACAATATTATAAAGTAGCCTCCAATTAAAATTTTTAAAAGGAAAATAAATGAATAAATAAATAAAAATGGGTAATAAAAGGGAAAAAAATAAAAACATTTTAAAAAAAAGAAAGAAGGCTACAATTGCTGTGGCATCCCCTGTCAAGAGGGGAAATCTATGAGCACCACCCCCACCTTGAACCTGGGCGGCTTTACAGTGTCTCCAGCCAAAGAACACAGTGGAAGGGCCGCCGTGTCCATGTCTGGTTCCAGGTCTTAGGACACTGGCAGCCTCCACGTCTCGCCTTCTGGGATCCTTAACTCTTAGGACCGCCATGGTGTGAGGAAGCCCAACGCATGAAGAGGCCACACAGAGACAGACCAACACCAGCTGGCCCTCCAGCCTGTCCAGGCCGCTCCAGCCCAGGAGGAGAGTGAGGAAGTCATCGTGCACGTCCAGCCCCGTCAAGCCTTCAGATGACTCCATCCCACCACCATCTGACCACAGCCAAACAAGACCCATGCAGGTGAGTCCAGTCAACCCCAATAACCTTTATAACACCAAATGACTGTCTTAAGACACGGAGGCTGGGGGCGGTTTGTCTCTAAAAGTGAGTGAGTGAAGTCACTCAGTTGTGTCCGACTCTTTGCGACCCCGTGGACTGTAGCCCACCAGGCTCCTCTATCCAAGCATCATTGAAACACCCTGACTGATAAAACCACCATCCACATACCATTGCTAAAGTGACTTAACAACAGGTAAGGGGCCCGAGGGGCTTCTCTGGTGGAACACCAGCTGGCCCTCCAGCCTGTCCAGGCCGCTCCAGCCCAGGAGGAGAGTGAGGAAGTCATCGTGCACGTCCAGCCCTGTCAAGCCTTCAGATGACTCCGTCCCACCACCATCTGACCACAGCCAAACAAGACCCATGCAGGTGGGTCCAGTCAACCCCAATAACCTTTATAACACTAAATGACTGTCTTAAGACACAGAGGCTGGGGGCTGTTTGTCTCTAAAAGTGAGTGAGTGAAGTCACTCAGTCGTGTCCGACTCTTTGCGACCCCGTGGACTGTAGCCCACCAGGCTCCTCTGTCCAAGCATCATTGAAACACCCTGACTGATAAAACCACCATCCACATACCATTGCTAAAGTGACTTAACAACAGGTAAGGGGCCCGAGGGGCTTCTCTGGTGGCTCAGACAGTAAAGAATCCACCTTCGGTGCAGGAGACCTGGGTTCAATCCCTGGATTGGGAAGATCACCTGGAGAAGGAAACAGCTACCCACTCCAATATTCTTGCCTGGAGACTTTCATGGACAGAGGAGCCTGGCTGGATGTAGTCCACTCCATTCCATTAATACCGGTGTGTGTATTTCTTTAAAATAGAAAACACAAAAACTCCTGGTTGTTCAGTTCCTTAGGAAATTTTTATGATGACTCCTCATGAAACAAATTCCTCTAAAATTTGTTCCTTCGCATCGCAGAGCCCAGAGGCAGAACAAGAAGGAAGGACGGAGCTCAGAAGACACTGTTTAAGTCCCTGAATCAAGTCATACTTGAAGCTAGAGTTCTTCCCCTAGAATTCTCCACTACACCAACCCCTATACTGCTCGGGGTCAAGTCACACCTGAAGCTCAGGATCTACCCCTAGAACTGCCCATCACACAAACCCATATGCTCCTCTTGCTTCTTTTTCTTAACTTGAACTGGCCTGCTGTCATCTGCACATGAAAGGATATCACCCTACAGGACCCACTTTGGAGATGAAGAGCCTGAAGCCCAGAGAGTTCTGTCTTAGCCTGAGTCATTCAGCTTTCTTGGCTGCAGAGGAGGGACAAGGTCTCTGCTCTGACTCCTGCTCCAGGGTCCTCGAAATCCTTCATACCGCCTGGGGCTGCTCCCCTCAGCAGACCAGCCAGCACCCTGGCACCGTGGTGGTTCAGGCAACGTCTTAACCAAAAGGCCTGGTTCTTTTGGTTTCAGTGAAAGCCTGAGCTTCTCTTAGGTGGCAAAGCAAAAGGGAACCCGCTGTTCTTGGCAGACTCACGCCGACTTCTAAACAGCCCCAACCGCGGATGCAAGAGCCCCGCGTGCCCAGATGCTTCTCGCCTGTTTGTACCCGACATCTCACCTTCTCAAGTACATGAAAGACCTCGGGCTGGCCGCGTCCCCGCTGTTTTTATTTCATACCCAAATATCCTGACATTTGCCTCTCGGCCGGGGAGACCTGCAGACTATCAGGGGATGTTTGGAAGATAATCATTCCGTGGGATCCAAAGCTATGTCTTGTGGACATAAATCTCAGGAAGTCTCTATGGAAACACACGGAAATGCATGTTGTTTTTATTAATACAACGAAACGTCTCTGGGATACACCACTCGTCTAAACCACACCAGAAGAGCCAACATGTTTCTCGTTACAGAGGATCCATGGGGTTTTTTAAATTACGGATGGAGCAACCTACAGAAAAGAAACCGCCCCAGTCCAGGGGGCCCGGCTGATGGGGTAATTGCTAGGTTGAAGCAGACTGTCACCCTTTCTTATGTAAGACGTGGTCTTGCCTGAGCCTGCGGAGGGCAGGGTCCCACATGGGCAGCCTCTCAGGGGCATGAGGATAACGTCCGTGGAGAAACTCAGCTCTTGCTGGAGAAGAGGAATCTGAAGGACCCAGTCCCTTCCTTGTTGCTGTTCACAAACGTCTGTGCCGCAGTGGGAGGGGACCCTGGGTTCAAATCTGGCTCTCCCACATACCCCTGCGAGGCCTTGAACAGGTTACCCCACCCCCGACCTTTACTTCCTCATCTATAAAATGGGCATCTCGTAGTACTGGGCTGGCCAAAAAGTTCGTCCCGATTTTTCCATACCACACGCATTCATGCTAAGTCGCTTCAGTTGCATCCCACTTTGCAAACGTGTGGACTGTCATCCGCCAGGCTCCTCGACCCATGGGATTCTCCGGGAAAGAATCCTGGAGTGGGTTGCACGCTCTCCTCCAGGGCTTCCTCCCCACCCAGGGACCGAACCTGTGTCTCTTACGTCTCCTGCGTTGGCAGGGGGGTTCTTTACCACTAGTGCCACTGGAAATGGCAACCCGCCCCAGGATTCTTGCCTGGAAAATCCTATGGACACAGGAGCCTGGCGGGCTACATGACTGAGCGACGAAAACCACTGCCACCACTTGAGAAGCTCGTAACATCTCACCGAAAGCCCAGAAGAACTTTTTGGCCAACTGCATACCTATCTCCTAGGAAACATGGAGGCTTAGATGAGGTGAAAAGCCTTTGTAAACCTTTGGATCTGGTCCAGGGTAGACTCTCCCCAGTGGTGGGCAAGTACGACTAAAGAAGGCTACAGGTGGGAGGGAGGGTCGGGATGGGGGACACATGTATGCCCACGGCCGAGTCATGTGAACGTTCGGCCAAACCACCACAATATTATAAAGTAGCCTCCAATTAAAATTTTTAAAAGGAAAATAAATGAATAAATAAATAAAAATGGGTAATAAAAGGGAAAAAAATAAAAACATTTTAAAAAAAAGAAAGAAGGCTACAATTGCTGTGGCATCCCCTGTCAAGAGGGGAAATCTATGAGCACCACCCCCACCTTGAACCTGGGCGGCTTTACAGTGTCTCCAGCCAAAGAACACAGTGGAAGGGCCGCCGTGTCCATGTCTGGTTCCAGGTCTTAGGACACTGGCAGCCTCCACGTCTCGCCTTCTGGGATCCTTAACTCTTAGGACCGCCATGGTGTGAGGAAGCCCAACGCATGAAGAGGCCACACAGAGACAGACCAACACCAGCTGGCCCTCCAGCCTGTCCAGGCCGCTCCAGCCCAGGAGGAGAGTGAGGAAGTCATCGTGCACGTCCAGCCCCGTCAAGCCTTCAGATGACTCCATCCCACCACCATCTGACCACAGCCAAACAAGACCCATGCAGGTGAGTCCAGTCAACCCCAATAACCTTTATAACACCAAATGACTGTCTTAAGACACGGAGGCTGGGGGCGGTTTGTCTCTAAAAGTGAGTGAGTGAAGTCACTCAGTTGTGTCCGACTCTTTGCGACCCCGTGGACTGTAGCCCACCAGGCTCCTCTATCCAAGCATCATTGAAACACCCTGACTGATAAAACCGCCATCCACATACCATTGCTAAAGTGACTTAACAACAGGTAAGGGGCCCGAGGGGCTTCCCTGGTGGCTCAGACAGTAAAGAATCCACCTTCGGTGCAGGAGACCTGGGTTCAATCCCTGGATTGGGAAGATCACCCGGAGAAGGAAACAGCTACCCACTCCAATATTCTTGCCTGGAGACTTTCATGGACAGAGGAGCCTGGCTGGATGTAGTCCATGGAGTTGCAAGGAGTCAGACATGACGGAGCAGTTAAGCACACACATGCATGCAAGGGGGCCCGAGATAGTTCAGATGATGATGGCTAAGACCCTGCTGGCCTGATCTTCTGGCCCAAGTCATCATCCCTCCAGCCCCTTACACCAGCTGTCAGGGGTCCCACCCCTGAGCTGTCTCCACGCTCTGGCCTGACACAGAGGCTAATCTTTCCCACTAAGACCATGAGCAGGACGCTTTATCTCTGCAACATCTGGCCCCTTAAGATATTGACGTATTTTCTGCAAAACTCTGAAGAAAGCACGGGGCTTCAAACACTGTAAATACTACTGAAGAATTACATATCTTGAAAGAGAAATGAAATTAAATAAAGGGCAGAGACCTTTAAAAATCAACTAGTCAAGATAAGAAAACTGAGAATGAGACACGCCAGGCACCCAGCCAAGGTCACAGAGGGTGAAACTGATAGCCATAACCATTTCCAAAATGCTTCCGCACACCAGGCACCGCAGGACGCCGTCTCTGCTGCTCATAAGAGACCGACTAGACAGGCCAGCATCCTCTTTTTTCACAGGCGGGGAACTGGAGGCCCAGAGAGGTCGAGTAACTTGCTCAAAGTCACACAACGGAGGTGACACACCTGGGGTCCGGATGTAAAGCCCAACTCCAGCCATTGTCCTGCACTGCCCTGTGCATCAACAGAAGCAACGCCTGGCCGGAAACCTCAGCTAACGCACACAGAGCATCCTCCAACTGGCCGTCTCTTCTCCACGCACCGCCTCTCCATTCAACCCTGCCTGTGGGGTCACGGACTTGTCCCGATTTATAGACGAGCGTTCTGGGCTGGGGAAGGCTCCGCTGCCACTGGCCACACACGGCAAGAAGCTGAGCTGGCACGTGAGCTCAGGCAGGGTGACTCTCCACGGAGCCGGGGCCTCCCCGCTGTGTGACTGCTGGGCCCAGGTCTCAGGTCCTGACACCCCGGGATCCCCGTCCTTGGGGCACCTCTGCATATAACACAGGGAGTTCAAGAGCTTGGCTTTTTCGATGACTAGGGCTGGAGAGGGGTAGGAGTTTGGCGCAAGAAGAAATCACGCCCTCCAGGGACCTGGATTCTGGTTACAAGAAGGGTTTATAAAGCACCTCCCTCCACAGCTTCATATATGACCCCTCAAGGTGGGCGCCTGGCTGACATCACTGGCGATGGGGGGACAGACAGGCCCTGGGAGGGAGGAACCTTGGCCATGACCCCTTGCTCGTCCTGGGCAAGGCCAGCCTCCCTGGACCTCAGGTTTCACGATCCACAAAGAGAGAGCTGGCAGTGTTCCGGCTCGGCTAAGACTGCATTTACACCCCAGAGCCTCCAAGCAAAACATACAGCAAACGTCCCATGAAGACTAATAAATTTGCTTCTTCGTTTTGTTTTATGACGCCGTTTAGGGTTGGCCAAACAGCCAAAACGCTTCAAGTGCTGAAGAAATGGTTTTCATTATATTTTAAAGGAATGTTTGGGTACAAATATTGCATTGTTTATTCATTCCAATAATTTTCTTTTCCAAGTATTCCACCGAAAACCAGATAATGGATTTCATTACCCAGAAACATTAAAGCTTCCAATAAATGCAAAAACAACATTGAAGACAGCGTCGTCCGTCTAGGGTGTGTAATCCTCAGTCAGCCACGTCAACTCCACCGGAAACAGAGGCTCTGCCCCGAGAGTGCGCACACCTGCTCGCCCAGCATCCGCTGGTGACCGGCGCCCGTGAGACCTGCACACCAAGTCGGGCCAGGGCAGCACACTGTCCCCTCACCCAGTGCCTCCAGCTTTTGGAGTGAGGGTCTCACCTCTGCTTGCTTGGCATCCACTGTGTGTCCCGTGGAGAAGGCGGGGACGGGGGACATCAGGGCAGACTGCCTGGAGGAGGAAGCCAATGGGCAGCACCGGGCTGGATGGGGACCCTGCCCGTGGAGGAGGCAGGGTGGGAGGTGGACAGCAGGGTCAGGGGAGGGAGGGCTGGATGCTCATCGCCGGCTCTGTGTGGACACTCAGGTAGAAACCTTTCATGTTCAAGATGCAAGGACGGGGTGACTCACCCTCCGGGCACCACTCACAGGCAAGGCAGGGTACTGCACAGGAGCTCAGAACGGCACCCCCAGACTCATCTCCAGTTCTGACTGGCACACACACCCCCGGTGCTGCCCAGGGCCACCCATCCCCAGGCACCAACACTTTGGCTGGAGGAGAACCCGAGCGTTCCTTTTCTAACCAAGCCCTGCAGGGACCCAGATGTATTTGGTGAGTGTGCCAAAGAGGACAGGAAAGAGCCAGGTAGTGGGGTGATTCCCCATGACCTGTAACTTCTGAATCCTGAAATCTACAAATTAGACGCGGAGCACAGTTTCCGGTGAAGAAAAAAAGGACGGGGGTGCAGAAGCTTCCTGACTGGATGTGGTCGGCTACCCCAAATGCAGATTCGGAGGCACGTGTAGGGGGCGCAGAGGACCCGGGCCGTGGGACCCTCCAGCCTTCTCTCCCAGCCTTTTCTGCCTGGCTGTGATTTCTGACGTCAGCCCAGGACTGGATATGCACAGTGTGGAATCGCAGGTGGGCGGCTCTGCGTCCCCTCAAAATGGACTTTCAGGGAACTGCAGGTACCCAGGCCAGCCTTCTGTCTGCTGAGCTGGGGCATCCGAGCCCCTGTGTGCGGAAAACCAGGCGGGTCAGCATCACAGCTGACACTCGGCCGCTAAGTGCGGTGAAAGCCGGGGCTTAAATCAGAGCCCCTCACCCCTTTCGTAGTGCCAAGTCACTAACGTGGTGGCTGTGGGTGCAGTTTCCAGAGCAAAGAAAGGGAGCTATCCACCCATGGGAGACTCCACGGGAGGACTGCAGGGGCTCCTGAATGTCTGGGACTTGAGGACCCCTCAGCAAAGAGGGTTCAAGGGGCCACGGGGCCTGCAGAGTGTGTGCAGATAACAGAGTCACCCCCAAGACTCCCTGAGCACCTCGAGGGCCCAAAGCCGTCCTCCAACTCAGTGATGGGCTGCTTCCAAGCCGCATCCCAGCTCAGGCCTGGACCAGTGGCCTCCTCCCCAGCCCTTGCCATCTGCCAGCCCTCCCCGCCCCACGCACAGCCCCCAGGCCTTTCTCGACCCACCTGTGAGGTCGTCCCTGCCCCACACCCTCCTGTGCATGGGAAACGCTCCAGCCCCGTGCGGGCCAGACACAGGTCTGCAGTTTTGCTGGCTGACAGGGTCACATGGTTCCCAGGGCCCAGAGGGGGCCATCCCTGCCACCCTTTGCCTTCATGGACATAAAGTCAAGTCTGAGCCCAGCTCAGAGGCAGTGCCTTTTGGGGTTCCTAACTACGCTGCTTCTTACCCCCAATCATGGTCACTCAACCCCGTGGGAGTGTCCCTCAGGCGTGCGAGCAATAGCTGTGACAGTCTGCTCCATCATCGACCCAAGATTCCCTGAACACACACTCCTGTGCCAACACTGCAGCCCCACGCATTTAACCCTGAGCTTTGGGACCTCGGTGGGTGGCCCTGCTTGAGTCACTCGCTGTTCCCTCGTCTGTAAAGCAGAGTAGTCCAGCCCACCCTTCAGGCCCCTCCAGGGCTGTGCCCAGGCCCCTCCCCCTGGTAGGGACCACACAGCAAAGGGTGAGTCACCTGTTCAGCCCCACGCTGACTGACGCTTGCCCACCCAGACTTGCTCTAGCACTGGGTGGGGGGTGGGGTCGGGAGGAAGCAGAACCCCTGCAATGCAGTTGAGCTTCATCCAGCCCAAGCCAAGCACCCCCTCAGCACCCTGGGCACATTTGAAACCCTCGACATGGGCTGCGCCAAGGCTCTGTTCCCATTTTACAGATGAAGAAACAGAGGCCTTGTGTGCACTGACCCTTCCTTAGCGGCTCAGATGGTAAAGAATCTTCCTGTGATGCAGGAGCCGCGGGTTCCATCCCAGGGTCGGGACGATCCCCCGGAGGAGGAAATGGCAACCCCACTCCAGGATTCTTGCCTGGGGAATCCCACGGGCAGAGGAGCCTGGTGGGCTACAGTCCAGGGGGTCGCAAAGGGGCGGACACGACTCAGCCACTGACGGGTTCACTTTCACTTCACTTAGGAGAGGGGAGAGGCAGGGTTGAAGCCAGGTCTTTGGGAGCCTAAAGCCCGAGGTGCTGCAGGGGGAAGCAAAGCAGGCCTGAGGACTAGTGGGCCAGTCCCGCAGCCAGACCCCGAGGGCCCTGAAGCAGGGGCTTTGAGGAACGCGCGGCCACGTCCAGCACACAAGGGTGACGGGAGTAAGGATGTTCCCGGGGCGCCAGGTGGGCTATGCCGAGTCCCCACCCCACCAGCCGGGAGACCCCCGTGGGGCAGGTCACCGACTGGTGCAGCTGGGATGGTGAGTGGGGAGAAAAGGGCCTCCTTCCAGGCTTGAGGTCACGGGAGAGGGGGCGGCCTGCCCTCCCCTTCTGCTCCCCCTGTTCCTGAACCTGGCACCTCCAGGGCACAAGGGGACCCATGCCCTCCACACCTGCCCACCCTCAGGGGTCAGGGGCAGCCCCTCGGGTTCCCTGCCTGCTTCTTCCCCTCCCCTCCCCGCTTTCCCACACAAGGACGACCGGGTGCTGGCTGGCCCGCAGGCTCGCATCCTGGCCTTGCTGACTTGCATATTAAGGCACAGGGTTCCCCCCCACCCCGCCCCCCAGCATTCTGGAAACCTTCCGCTGGGCAGAACAATACAGCTGGAGGAGCCTCTTTGGCTGCAACTGCCTTTTCCTAATTGCCTGAAAAGGGTTTCCCCTAACTGTTTAAACAAGAGTTTGGGATGGCGGGGGCAGCAGCTCAGGCCGGTCTGCAAGGGCTCATGGGAGCACAGGGGGCTGGATGGGGGCCTTGGGTGCTCAGAACCAGGGGGGCTGTGCCAGCGCCCCCCTTGTGCTCGCCTGCTCTCCACACTTTGCACGGCCCCTGAGAATGCACGGGCCCTGAAAAGGCCTTGGCAGGCCTGCCGGGGACCCTGTGCTTAACATGTAGGGCAGACGCTGGGGTGGGCGGGGTGGGGGGGGATTGGAGAGGAGTGACAGGGACGTCACTGGCAGGACGGATGTCACCCACTCCTGGGGGAACAACAGCATCTCGTTCAACAGCAGGTCAGCAGCGGCCGGGAGAAACGAGCCGTGTAGAGCCTCACCCGTGGATCCTGGGACGGATCTCGGGGATAAATCACCACATGAGTTAGCGCTTGAGTCTAGGAAAACAACACTCACCTCCCCAAGCTCGGTCCGAGCGGAGGAGCCTCCGCTCCACGGGAGGCTGAGCTGGGGCTTCAGCCAAGCTGGGCTCTGAGGATGGCGGGAGCCTGATGGGCCTGGAGGGCAGGGGGCAGGGGGCAGGTTGCCCCGTTCCCAAAGGCTTCAGAAAGGGGAGCGCCCCTTCTTGGCCCACGTGGAAAAGATAGGAGCAGATCAGGGGTGAAGAGAGGCAGGGAGGGCCGTGGTGACCCCATGGGGGGTGGGGCACGGAGAGTCACCGCCAAATGGACCAGGGCTTCCCTTCTGGCCGCGGGCCGCCCTCAGCTCCAACAGCACCCCCACATGCAGTCAGGCCCCACTGTGTTCCCGTGAAGGGAAGGGCTCACAAGAGCAGGTGTGAGGTCAGGTGCTTCCAGCCCCCTAGAGAGCTCCGCATGCCCAGGTGGGGTCTGAGCGCCTGGGTGTCCAGAGGGTGCCCCCGCCGCAACTGATGAGTGCGGCTCGAGGGGCCTAAGCTGCTTGTGCAGCGGTGTGGGCCACACTGCATGCCGCCATCCCTCCAGGGGTCTAGGCATTTGGGAAAGTGCCAGGCGAAGGGTGCAGGCGTGACCAGCTCCCAGCGGGGGGGCGGACAGACAACACTTTCCAGCAGTTGTCATAACCAGACGCGGGGGAGCGTGTGTCCCGAGCCACCACACCTGAGGCGCCCCCGGAGCTCGTGTCTGATGCTCAGCCTCACCCCACCCCGCTGTGCCCCTGGATCCTGCCCTGCAATAAACCAGAGCTCTGAGGAGGGCTCTGTGCCCAGTCCCGTGAGTCCTCCTGTAGGCCACCAAATGTGGGACTGCGCTTGGGAACCCATTTCTCTGAACCCAGTTCTCTGGCCAGGCCTAACAGGCAGAAAGATGGCTAGGGCTCTCCTCTCCTAGAGACCCACCTTTGCCCCAAACCCAAGACTATGGCCAAGATCCAGCCCCGGCCAATTTCTGTAGCTCAGCGGGCAGCCTCAGGGTTGGGGAGACTGGAGTTAGGAAGACTAGACTAGTCCACCTGATGATCAAGAGCATGGTCCCCCAGATTTGTACAGGGACCCACCCACAATGAAAGAAAATCCCTGGGGAACAGAGCTGCAAACGCATGGCTCAGGAACCCACCTGACCACCCGTTCAGAGGACCAGATTCAGTGTCCCTTCTGAAACTCGCCAGCGTGTGCCGCTGGCCTTCCTGGGAGCATCCCATTTGACCAGTGTTTTCCAGGGCTCAGAGCCCTGGGCTAAGTGACGAGTCCCAGGCACATGGTCACGTTCACAGCTAAGTCTGGTACAAGGTCAACTCCCTCAAACCCTGGGAGGAACAACTGGCGGTGGAGTTGGGGCAGAGGGCATTTTGGCCGAGGGTCCAGGGAAAGCTGTCCCCAGGAGCTGACGTTTGCGCTGGGTCCTGCAGCATGAGGAAGCTCTCCCGAGAGAGAGAGGAAAGGACAGGCACGTCTAATCGGTTGCTGGTCAAGGTGGAAAGGAAAGCAGGGTTGGGGCCAGCGGGATGGACAGTGCACATCCCGCTAAAGGTTTAGGGACTGAATCAGGAGGCAACAGGGCTTCCAAAGCTCCAGAGCCGCGCATCCTCAGCCCCCATCCAGCTGCTTCCACGAGGCGGAGCCTGACTCTGGCCCCCACGGAGGGTGGGTGAGAGAGCCTGGAGGAACCAATGTGGCAGCCGGGAGGGGCTGGGAGGCCAAAGCCAACCAAGGTGATGTCATAACCCTGACAGACGCCCCTGCTGGCAACTTCCTCATCAGCCCAGGGAGGGCGGCCCCTCCCGGCGCTGTGTGGGCTCCACCCGTGTGTTGGCATCCCCGCCACGTGGCACAGAGAGGGCTCACAATGCCGTCAGTTAACGGGCCACACGACCAAGAAGGGGGCACCCCAAAGCCAACCAGAGCTGTCCGCCCCTCTGTCTACCAGCTCCCCCATTTGTTTGGCAGCCCCATGACATCAGCAAAGAGACCCAGAAGACCCAGAGAGGTGTGTCCAAAACGGCGAGCGAAGGGTGAAATCAGGACGGCCTGACCGGGGCCCCTCAAGAGTCTGCGGTCACCAGCCTTCAACCAGCCCCAACTCCTGGGCCGGTTCTCTGCAGCGATGACCAAGGTCCAAGAGGGACACGGAGCAGCAAGGCCTGGACAGAGGGGAGAAGCCAGGATCTTACGAAACTGGGTGCTCTTGGTCCAAAGGCCAGGCCCCCACAAGCCCCTCTTAATACCCCGAATGAGAGGGGGACCTCTGGAAAGAGCTCTGAGGCTGACAGGGGCTCACGGAGGGCATAGGTGAGCAGGGTGGGCATTTACAGATGCGTGCGGGGCCACACTGCCTCACTGCTTCCAGCCCCCTGGGTAGTGAGCATAGCTGGATTTATCATCCCCACGTGCAGAAGGGCAGAAAGCCTGGCAGGTTTGCAAGGTCCCAGACCGCGAAGAGCAGGTTGCAGATTTATCAGATAAAAAGGCAGGACCCGCAGGTAAATCCGGATTTCTGATACAAGACCGGTTATTCAAGTAGTTTCTTAGTACAAGCATGACCCTTGAAAACTTTGAATCTGAAGTTTGAGTAAACAACTTTTTTTTAAAGTATACATGGTTTGATGGCATCACTGAATCAGTGGACACGAATCTGAGCAAACGCCGGGAGGTAGCGAAGGACAAAGAAACCTAGCGGGCTGCAGTTCATGCGGTCACGAAGAGTCGGACACGACTGAGCAACTGAACAACAGCATCCCAAACAGGACACGGGAGAACACTTACACTACCAAGGCACTCACTGTCCGTTTGATTCAGACTGAATGGAGCATCCTGTATTTGATGGGGCACGCCCAAAAGAGGATCAAGCTGGGTCTGAAACCCAGGTCTCCCGCTGCAGCCGCTGTCTGTGAACGGGCCCTGGGGTTTGTCGTCTGTCACCCACTGCCTCTCCAGGAGAAGGTGGTCAGTTACGGCCATGAGACTCTAGCGGGAGCCAGGGCTGAGAAGGCTAAGTCCTCTTGCAAAGACGGCACCTTGCACTCCAGCATGATCCCGCCCGGGAAACACAAGCCCCGCAGAACCGCCCAGAAGCACGGCCTCAGAGCAGGGCCCCAGCGGCCAAGCTCTGCTCCTCCCCAACCTGGAGAAGCAGGGAGGGGGAAGCGGTTGGGCAGAATTGGGAGCAGACAATCACTCCTAATTACCGTCACTCCAGCCTCCGTGCTCCCCAGCAAATTAGAGTTTATCTTTCATTCCAGCTGACACCCTGGATTGGCTCCGCGTTCCGTATCAAACAAATTACGAATCCCTGGAAAGGGCTCCTCGCCGGTAATTTGCTGGTAAAACACTTTTTGCAGAAGTAAAACCTGATTAGAACGAAGCTCGCCCATGAAGACTTCTCCTCCTTCCTCCAGAGCGGGGAAAGTGCTGGTACCCACCGTCGGGACCTGGGTTTCCCAAGTGGCACTAGTGGTAAAGAACTCACTTGCCAATTCAGGAGACGTAAGAGATGCAGGTTCGATCCCTGGATGGGGAAGATCCCCTGGAGGAGGGCATGGCAACCCACTCCCGTAGTCCAGGCATGCACAAGCCCGCCCCCTCACTTCCCAGAGCAGCCAAGCTGCCCCAGGCAGACAGTGCCCCTCAGGGGCACTCAGAAGAACTGCCTACCCTGCAGTCTCTGGGACCCCAGCTGTTCTCCTAGACAGCCGCAGCATGGGGACAGGCCTTATTTCTTCGAAAAAGATTGACCCAGCCTGGATTTGGCCTTACACATAGTAAAGAACACGGCTGCAGCATCCCAAGCCCTTCTGGTACCCAGGGATCCCCTTCCACTCCTCCACAAAGCCGCCCTCCACCTCCACCACCTCTTCTAATTAAATCTGTTCGTCCTCAAGCCCCCGCATCCAAAATTAATGAAATCGCTGTTGGCTCTTTGTGGAGCAGTACATCTGGGCCATTGAACGGCCGTGTTCCAATCATGTCACTTTGCCTCTGCAAACTGCAGCTTCACCTTGCAGACCCGCTCTCATCACGAGTCAGATAGACTCTCGTCTCCATTGCCATTGCATCAGAAAGAGCACTGTCTCTGAGAGAAAAACAAATGCACTTCACATTTCAGACGACAGACTCAGCAACACCCCCTTGGTCTGCAGTCCGTTAGCATCTTTTAAAACCCCTGAGTATTTCGGCACCGCGTTCCTACACTTGTGTTCTCTGAGTGAAGTGAAGTCGCTCAGTCGTGTCCGACTCTTTGCGACCCGGTGGACTGTAGCCCACCAGGCTCCTCAGTCCATGGGATTCTCCAGGCAAGAATACTGGAGTGGGTTGCCATTTCCTTCTCCAGGGGATCTTCCCGACCCAGGGATTGAACCCAGGTCTCCCGCATTGCGGGCAGATGCTTTAACCTCTGAGCCACCGGGGAAGCCCTAAAGTGAAGTCGCTCAGTCGTGTCCGACTCTTTGTGGCCCCATGGACTGTAGCCTACCAGGCTCCTCTGTCCATGGGATTTTCCAAGCAATAGTACCGGAGTGGATTGCCATTCTCCAGGGGATCTTCCCGACCCAGGGATCGAACCCAGGTCTCCCGCATAGTAGACAGATGCTTTACCATCTAAGCCACCAGGGAAGTTGTTGTGTTCTCTAATTCAGAAGCAAAAGAGACACCCCCAGAAAAGTCCCATTTCAGGTGGATCATGGTGCACATCTTAGAGAAATTCAGCTCAGTAAAATGTCCACAACGGAGCGAGGGCAGGAAAAGGAGGACTCAAAACGCCGCTTCCTTGGGCCCCATCACACGGCTTCCTCGGAGATTTCTTACGTGTGACGTGATGTGGATTTGCTCAAAACACCCCCAAGGGGTGTTAGTGTTCCCATTCTACAGATGGGACACTAGAGGCTTAGAGACACCGACCAGACACTCCAGGACACAAAATCATGTCTGCTCTCCTCACCACAGCATCCATGGCATCAAGCCCAAGAGCCTGGTCTGCAGCAAGGACTCAACAAGATTGCTGAATAAACACGCGAATAAAGGAGACAGAAAACCGGTCCTGCCAGTGTCAGAGCCCCGTCCTGGGACCCCCGGGCTCACTCTACCTGCTGCTGGCTCCACTCGACGGACACGGACGCCAGTGGGGTCCTATCAGAGAAGCAGCCAGGGCCCCTGCAGACGCCTGGGTGTCAAGCGGGATCTCTTCTCAAGAGGAGCTGGTGGGTACAGCAGGACAGCCGTCAGAAGGAAGAGGCCTTTTCCTAACTCAAAAGTCACTTTAAGCGGGAGCTCCTCTGGATGGGGAGCTTCCGCCGGGCATTTTGAAAGGCCATCTATTTTTATTGCAATCAATTTTGTTAACATTGGATTTCCTAAAGAAAAAGAGGGGAATTGCCCACGTTATCTGCTGCTTGTCAGAAACCACATTTCCATTTCCATTCGCGGCTTGACTGGAGGCCCTGGCATACCGCCTCCAGATACTAAAAATAGCGGCCTGCCACTGAGGGGCCAGCCGCTGAGGCCAGTGCCGCCGATGGCTGAACCGGAGCTAAGGGGGCCCCGCTGGCCCCCCGGGGAGCCATCCGACTCCCCAAGGCTCAGGGTCTCCGTCCAGATCAGGACAGCCACTTCTCACACCTGAGATATGAGCCTGTGTCGGGAAGTTAAAATCACAGTTCATGAGCTATTCACAGTGGGGGCAGAGGGGCTGAGAACACAGCCTCCAGCCCCCCTCATCTCTTGGCCTTGCCTCCCACCACCCTCAGCCCCTCACTCACTGCCCTCCACGACTGGCACTCCACTGGTCCACAACACAGAGGGACACACTCCTGCCCCAGGGCCTTTGCACCTCCTCCAGCCCGAGGACTCTGGCACCAGACACTCCCACGGCTCACCTCCTCACCTCCGCACAGCAAGGGCGCCTCTGGCCGCCCACCCTGAAGTGTCTCCTGCTTTTCCAGACGCTCCCCCTACCCCTGCTCTTTCTTCCCTCCCCCTTACCCCACCCCCAACATTTTACTCTCTCCATTGCACATTACACACTCTCACAGGGTGAACGTATGTCCATGTGTGATCGTCACGGGCACTTGTTTCCTCGTTCCTGTGTGTGCAGCAAGCCCCTGCTGCACAGGGATGCCGGGAGAGAGGGGCTTTAAGTTATTTGGTTTCTTGCCTTGCTTTTTTTCTTCCCCCTCTGTGTTATAATCAGAGAGAAAGTCCTGAGTGATGAGGTTGACCTGAGTTGCGTTAGAGCAGGGAACAGGAGAAGAACAATGCTCCCCTAGAGAATCCCGTGGACAGAGGAGCCTGGTGGGCTGCCGCCTCTGGGGTCGCACAAAGTCAGACACGACTGCAGCAGCCGCAGCAGCCATGGTGAGAGTATTGGAACAACGCCTGCCTTGTTGCTCACACCTGGGGCAGCGCCTGCACACAGCTGGAGCTCAGTAAGACTCGTGACGCTTGTGCTGAAGAACCTGCCCGCCAGTGCAGGAGACGTAAGAGACTCGGGTTCGATCCCTGGGTCCAGGAGATCCCCTGGAGAAGGAAACGTCAACCCACTCCAGTACTCTTGCCTGGAGAATCCCGTGGACAGGGGAGCCTGGCAGGCTACCGTCTTTAGAGTCGCAGAGAGTCAGACACAACTGAGGCGACTGAACGCAAACAAGACTCATGGGGGTGGGCGTGCTCCCCCGGAGCCGGGCGGAACCTACAGCTGACGCTTCCTAGGTGCTCATGCCTGTCTGCAAACCAGACTCCGACACTAGCAACGTGACCCAAAGGGCTTGCCCACGCCGAGAAGCTGCCCCTGGAATTCAGAGAGGTGCCTCACCCTCGCCATGAATTCTAAGAGTCTCTGTCCTGAGTGCTCATCAGCATGGCCCCCATGGACCCCAAGGGACACAGTCAGTCCCAGCACCCAGCCAGGACCTGGCCTCTCAACAGTCACTGGGGCGCCAGAGGGGACCCCACCAGGGGCCAGCCAGGGGCTCATGAGCCGCACCCTCTCCAGGAATCTGTACCCTCACAGCCTGGCTGCCCAAACACTCCCCTCGAATCAGGGAGGGGTTCCCACACACCCACCGTGTGTTCCCGGCTCCAGAGATGTCTCAGTCAGAAACACTCGTGGTCCAGAATCAAGGCACGGAATTCAAGGCCAAGGGGACCATGACAAGGCCCTCTGCATGACCCTGGATGGGTGGCCACAGCTCTCTCAGCCGGCTCTGCCCATCCCATCCTGGGGTGAACTCCCACTCCCTGCTCTGCACGAGCTTCAACCCGTCTCCTCTGCTAGGCTCCCCCAGCCACCAGCCCAGAGCAGCCCTGAGCTCATCCCCGATCCCGTAGCCACAGGGCGGGCAGCCTGCCTCGCGGCCGGAGCCTGAGCAGCTGCAGGGGCGGTAAGCTCAGCTCCACCTGAGTGCCTGGCACCGTGAGTGATCAGACCCAGGACCCTGCCCCCGAGGGGCCCAGGAGGTGCCCGGGGGGCAGATCACAAAGACGGTGGTGGAGGGCAGCCCCCTAGACCTCAGTGCCCACAGCAGGGGTGAAGCTGGTGTCTCCTCCTGCTCCAGAGACCACCCCCCCCGCCCTCCGGTAGGTGGTCATCTAACTTCCTGGCTGCACAATGCCACCCAGGGACACTCCAGAGCGGTCAGCACACGGGGTCACCAGGATGAGCCTCCCGGAAATCCTCAGGCCCACAGCGCTCTAGGAGGCCCAGGATGTAACTCAAAGTCACGTTCCCTTGCTAAACACAGACCAATAAATTGACAGTGGCTGTCGACGTCTCAGGGAGCTGGGCGCCTCCCTTTCTGCGGCAGCAGAACAAGCCGCTGATGGACGGAGCGGGGAGGAGACATCCTGCTAAGCTGCCCTCCCCCACCCCCACCCCAGCTACTCCCAATCAGTTCAGGAGAGCAAAGGAG
>SJYR01001680.1:262381-282131 GCA_006410655.1 Kobus ellipsiprymnus
CAGAGGCTCAAGCAGCCCCCCGCCCACAGCTTCCCACCTGCCCCTCAGGGCCAACTGCCTTACCTACACACAAGGAAACCAGGCCTAAGAAGGGGCCAGGACGGTGTATCACATGTCACTCTCAGAATGCTCACAACCACCCTCTGACGTGTGCGCAGTGATGGCGCCCATCTTACAGATGGGGAAACTGAGGATGGAGAGGCAGGGCCTCCCCTGAAGCCCCAGCAGGCAGAGCCAGGGACCGGACTGAAACACAGAAAGGGCAGCTACGGAGCTGGGCTCTGACTGACCCGGAAGGTGCCTCATGGCACAGAACTGGGGCCGGGGGAGCGGGGGCTTGCCAAGACCCCCTGGGGACTTGACAGCATCCCATCTGAAAAGCACTCACCGCACAGGAACCGCAGGAACCGGCAGCCTCACCTGGAGCCTCCCTCTGGCCCCGGGGGGAAGCCGCCCTGCTCTGAACCGCAGGGAGCATACTCCTCCCGCGGTGTGAGCCCACACCTGGCACCGGGTATGAGCGGGAGGGCTGCAGGGGACGCAGCTGAGGGCCTCTGTCCGCCGTGGAGTCGAGGCTCAGCGACAGCCAGGAGGTACAGTCATGGTCACCCTGACCGTGCTCGTGGGGGTCCCGTCCCCCCTCAGGGCTTCTGCAGACCAAGTCCACAGCAGGCAGGCTGCCCCTGGACCATCCCTCCCGCTGTCCGGGCTGGCCTGCCCCCTCGCCCGAGTCCAGCAGTTCCCCAGGCCATCATCACCTCCTCACTGTTCCCCCTGCCTGGGGCCCCTCACCTCCTGCGACATGGGGGTGGGATCACTCCTGCCCCCCGCCATCTGCCTCCACCAGCGAGTAGGCCGGAGAGTTAGACTCCGAGGTGCAGACCCCAGCCTGGCCACTCTCAGCTGTGTGACTGACCCCCCCCCAGGCTACCCCACCGTACACAGGTGGTGATACATAGGTGTGCCGATCTCACGGGGCATTGTCACAACAAAGGAGCTGACCTGAGCCACGGAGACCCCGGACCAGCGCCTGGCAGGGCAGTGGAGAGGTTCGGCTTTAATGCTGCTCCTGGCGCCCTGCGGCTGTGTCCCTGTGGGGCCCTGTGGTCCCCGGCTCTGCCCAGCCTTGACCTGGACCCCTGGTGCCTGAGAGTCCATTGAGTGGAATTAAACTGAGCGTCCCGGGGCTCCTCCCCAGCATCTCCCACGGATGGGGGGCGGGGTGGTCCACAGTGATGCCCCCCGCCCCCTAGGAGGGAGGAAGCCAGGCATCTACACGGCACGGCGCCTCCCCCCTGAGACGGCAGCAGCTGGCGCGGCAGGAGCCCCACGTCGTGCGAAGCCCGGCTGCCTGCCGAGGGCCCGATTGAAATGTCGGCACGGCGGAGCCGAGCGGGAGTCTAAAGGTCACGGACCACGAGGCTCAGCAGGGAAGCAAATTAAGAGCTCGGGACCAGAACCCGGGGTGGTGGGGGGTGGGCTTCAGAGATGATGAGAAGAATGGCTCTGCTGTCCAGGGCGCCACAGGGACTGGCATAATGAGGCCACACGCCACGCCTCGCTTGCTAACTGGAGCTCTTGGTGGACCGGGCGCCGGGGGCCCAGGGCCCCAGGGCTGGACGCTGCAGGGAGAAGGTCGCTGGGAAGGGGCACCACGAGGCCCAAACAAGGCGGCCCCCAGCCCCCAGGCAGAGGCCGTGGCATCACCAGGCGTCCCCACTGCCCTCCCCTCTGCCTGCCCGCCCATCCCTCCGTCCTCCTCACCTGTCCTGCTCCCGGGATGTCAGGGCAGGTGGAGACTCTGGCCCCCCAAGCAGGCCACCAAGAGTGGGGCTGGGATCCTAATCTGAGCGTGTCACATGGGCTGCCCCCAAGCGCCCTTGGCCACCTCCCATCAGGAAAGGCCACCACACCCTCAGGCCCCTGAGGTTCCCTAGAGACACTGAGCCGCGTGGAGTTCCTCGTCCCAGTTCCAGCGGCAGGAGCAAAGTGAGAGCCACAGATCAGAACCCAGAGCCCGCAGTGACCTGAGTGCCAGGCGCCCAGACAGGCACAGGAGCCACACGGGCCCACCCCGCAAGGCGTGGGCTCACTCGGTGCGGTGAGTCCGTCTCCTCTAGAGGTCAGGTGGCAGGAAACTCACAGCCGCCGAACAGCTCACGTCCCAGAGTTGCTCAGACCGTGGGACACTTATCAGAACGCAGGAACTGACCTGAGCCACGGGGACCCCGGAGCAGCGCCTGGCAGGACAGCCAAGAGGTTTGGCTTTAATCCTGCCCCTGGCGCCCTGAGCATCCTGCCATGCCACACCACGGCCAGTGGCCCGAGTGTGTGTGAGTGTGACGGGCAGCGGGGGCGAGTGTGGACAGCGAGGTCACACTCATCCCAGCCCCGATGCCCGGCCCACGCCCAGCTAGCTACAGCCTCTGAGTCGGAGAACTAACTTGCTTGCAGAGAGCTCTCCGTTCAGCTAAGATGCTCGCGATCTTGGCGATAAGGAGGCTCTGAAGCGAGGAACCAAAAACAGGAAAAGCCCACCCTTGGCATTTCCTGGGGCTCCTCAAAGACACGGAACAGCTTGTGCCATCCCCCGACCCCCAGCCCAAAACCGAGCAGGGCCTGGCCATGAACTCTGGACTGGGGAGATTCCCTCCCACGGCGGAACCGCTCATTCTTAACCTGAACGGCGACACTGAGCAGGAGGTGGCCTGTGGCAGCAGGGACAGATGGCAGTCCAGATCAGTGAACTCGGGGAGGGGCCGTACCTTTCTTTATCCTGCCTAGTAGCCAGCAGGCTGTCAGGGGTGCACAGCCCTGCGCCCTCCACCCATTAGGAATAAATCCATCACGAATATCCCCTTGCTGGGTCCGTCCTAGACATCAGGACTTAGCCTGCCAGCAAACAGGATAGCACCAGACACACCTGTGGGGCGCGCTCAGCGCAGCTCCATCAGCTTCCACTCTGGAACCCCCCAGAGGCACGTATGTTGTCAGATGGACTCAGGTTCAGATCCAGTCTCTGCTCCTTGGGCTTTGTGACCTCAGGCCAGCTAGGTGGCCTCCTCCAGCCTCGACTGTAAAGGAGGGGAGGGAGGCCATTCTTCGGGGTCCTGCTCCAGCACACACGCCTTAAGCAGTGACTCAAGGCTTTTGACCCTGGTGTGATGGGAACCAGAGATCAGAGGCCCCTGGGCTGCAGGGGTTGCAAGGGGGAGTTCCGACCTGCCACAGCCACATTTTCTCACCCTCGTGGCTTGAAAATACAGCTCCAAACTCTGACTTACTCCAGTCGAGAGGCGCAGCCTGTGTTCCCCTCCCCCTCCCCCAAACCCAGACAGGTTTCTGGCAGGGTGGTGGTGGAGGTGACACTTTGGGGCTCCCAAGGCTGCGTCCTGAAAGGCCATGGGGCCTCCGCTTCTCGGCTGGAGCCCCGCGCTGGAGCCCAGGACACTCCCGTGAGCGCCCCTCTGCTCTGAGGCCACGGAGCCGGGAGGAAACTCAAACTGGTCCACGGGTGAAGCACGCCCGGAGAAGCCGAGAGTTCATCCAGAGGGGAGCGTCCGCACCGACCCCGATGTGGGAGCTCAAGCTAAGGCTGTTTCATCCGACGGCTCAGAGCACAGCAGGTGCCAGGGTCCCTGCCGCTTCCCAGGACCAGACCTGACACACACACACGGTCCCACCCCGACAACTCGCTGGCTGGCTGGACCACGCTGGTTCCAAAAGGTAGGGAGGAGAAAGCAGAAGGGTCCAGGAGGCAGTGACAAGCAGCCGTGCCACGCTCTGCTCTGGCCAAAGGCTGGGGTCAGCGTCCTTTCAGTTCAGCGGTGGTTATGGCCCATTCTTAGCCCAGAGCAGTGGCGCACAAAAATAAAGACACAGTGGTCCCTGCCGTCCAGAGTCGGACACCGAGGAACCGTAATGACGGTTGAGTAGGACCCAGAACGGTCAGCGTCCTTTCAGTTCAGCGGCGGTTGTGGCCCATTCTTAGCCCAGAGCAATGGCGCACAAAAATAAAGACACAGTGGTCCCTGCCGTCCAGAGTCGGACACCGAGGAACCGTAACGACGGTTGAGTAGGACCCAGAAGGGCTTCCCAGGAGGTGCTAGTGGTAAAGAACCCGCCTGCCAGTGAGGAGACGCAAGAGACACGGATCCAGGCCCTGGGTCAGGAGGATCCCCTCGAGGAGGAAATGGCAGCCAGTTCCAGTATTCGTGCCTGGAGGATCCCATGGACAGAGGAGCCTGGCAGGCTACAGCCCATGAGGTCACAAAGAGTTGGAAACGACTGAAGCGATTTAGCCCAGCACCGACAGGACCGCATAATGATAAAAAACCACGTGTGCAGCAAAGCACCAGTGTGAGCAACCAGTGTAACTTCATCCAGGAGAATCAGGAAAGGCTTTGAAGAGAAGGCCCTACCTCTCGATACCTCAAATATTAGGGTTTTGAAGGTTGAATAGGAGTCTGCCAACATATATATATATATATATATATATTTTTTTTTTTTTAAAATAATTGGAGCATAGCCTCGATCACTCCCTTCCCTCTCTTTAGAGCTTTTTGTGGACATAACATTTGTACATCACTCCGTATAAGGTGGGTGGAAGCCTGGTCTGTTCACCATCATGTAGAGGAAACACCCAAGGAAAGCTGGCAAGCGTCTTCCCTAAATAAAATGTGTATGAAGCGCAGGACCCTCAGATTGGCTTGTGTGGCCCCAGCAAGTGTATGGGACAGGTCACAATTCTCAGGGTTGCCCTGGAGGGAAGGGCCGGGGAGGGGAGGTCGGACAGGACAACCTCCAGCCCCTCCCCCACCCAGGAGGATCACCACGATCGGGAGGTGTGGGCAGAAGGAGGTGACCAAAGCAAAAACACTGAATGAAAGGCGGGGTTTTTAAGGCCGGAAAAGACGGCTGTCCGGTGCCTGCAGATAGATGCAGCTTCCGAGAGTCGAGTCACAGCTCTGCCTCCCGCCCACCCAACCCCCATCACAATTACTAAAAAGTAACTCCACATTTGCTGTTTGGTGCCTTAACGGTGCATTTTCCCCACACTTGAGGATTCGGCTAGAGAAGGCAGATTTAGAAGAGAAAATTAAACGCTGTCAGACCTGCCTTCCCCAGCCTGCTCAGCCACGCTCTGGGGGCTGCCTCTGGGGCTGTCGTCTGCGAGGTTCCTGGACCACCTGGCCAGCACTGAGCTTCTGAGGAGTTTTCATCCTCCCAGAAGATGGTCTGATTCAGCTTCCTTCTCACAGTGCCTCGGGGGCCCACTGCAGACTTCCCCAACCAGCCCGGGGGTGCCCGCCCCTGTGGCCACCACACTCTTTGCACAACTCTATCCATTGACTTACTGAGAGTCCCTTAGATAACAAGGAGACCAAACCAGTCAGTCCTAAAGGAAATCAACCTTGAATAGTCCCTAGAAGGACTGATGCTGAAGCTGAAGCTCCAATACGTTGACCACCTGATGCGAAGAGCCGATTTATTGGAAAAGGCTCTGACTCTGGGAAAGACTGAAGGCAGGGGGAGAAGCGGGGAGACAGAGGATGAGATGGTTACGTAGCATCACTGGCTCAATGGACATGAGTTTGAGCAAACTCTGGGAGAGAGTGAAGGACAGGAAAAGACGGGCATGCCGAGTGCATGGGGCCGCAGACAGTCGGACACGACTGAACAACAGTTAATGAGATCAAAGAGCCACTGAGCACCTATTTTGCGCCTCTGCAGTATCACTAACCCCACTGAACAGATGAGAAAACAGGCCCAGAGACAGTAAGTACCCACCTTGCAGCTGCTTCAGAGTGTGGAATCTGGAGTGAGGCGGCCACGTTCAAATTCCAGGGCTGACCGCTGAGCCGTGTGCCCTGTTGCAAGCTACCTAACACCTCTGTGCCGTGACTCTCCCACCTGCAAGCGGGGTGACGGGGATCCCCACAGCCCTGGTCTGCCTCCTTCCTTAGGCCCCTCACGCTAGCCCAGCAGCAGCGGCTCAGATCTAAGCCAAGCACGAGCCAAGGGCTGGCTCCCCCTGCCCTTTGCAAAAGGCCCCTTCTCGGTGGATCCCCACCTTCCCTCCAGCGAGCATTTCAAGCCAGAGCCTCCCAGGTACAGAGCCTGTTCTGTGCGAGGGCACACCTGGACTCAGACACACAGCAGCCTGGGCCACCCACCCAGCTGCCACTGCCTCCCACCGGCCATGCCCCTCACCCAGCAGCCAACACAGGTTGGCTTCCCCAGGGGCATCTATTCCGCACCCAACATCAGTCCATCTGGGAGGGTGCGAGGAGGACTTCTGATACAAGTCTGGGTGTGACACGGGGCCTCTGGTCCCTTACCAAGCATCAGATCAATAGTTATCTGTGGAAACCAGGGACCCACGCAGGGGACCTCCATCTTCCCAGGACTCTGGAGTGACCGATGCCCGCTGGAACAGCTGCTGAGGGCCCCGACCCTGAGCGCTCAGGGTGAGACCCTCGGTGGTGCTCGGCCAGGGGCCCCCTGGAGCCCTCTCAGAAAGCTCATGTCCTCTGGGGATGAGCATGCTCGATGGACCAGGCCTGACCAACGAATGACCCTGGGATGCAGGTCACTCCTGAATAGAACCAGGCGGCCCCGCCCACCGCCCCGCACTCAGAACACTTCAGAACCAAAGGAAAGAGTTTGAAGGCTCAGCTCTGCAAGTCATAACAGCCGTAATTAAGTAAAGATTCCTGGATCTCTTTTCTAATCTTTCAATAAAACTGCAGTAAAGACTTGGGCGGAGGGGGCCGAGGGAGCAGGGTAACCACAGTTGCCATGAGATCACAGGAGAAACACTCCAGGGCTTGCTTCGCTTCCCACAAGAACAGCCTCTAATAAACGCAGGCCAACCCAAGGGGCTTCTCCCACGTGCGAAAATGACTGTGTGGACCCAGGCTTGGCGGGAGCCCAAAGCTCAGCATCTACGCTCACAAGAGGTGGAGGTCATGTCGAGGGGCTGTGTACGGAGACGAGAGCGGTCAGCTCCCTGCTCTGTCCATCCCTGGGGGACCACTCAGCTCTAGACCCTCAGCTCCCTTACCCCCCCCCCACCCTGCCCCAGATAAAGGTGCTTGTTCCAGCCAAGGAGACTTTGCACAAGTCGGTCCTCCCAGAGTGGACCCTGCCTGACCATGCCTCCTCCAAGAAGCCCTTCCCAAGCCCCGCACTTCGCAGGAAAGGCCAGCAGCTCTGTGGGACAGCTGGACTTGGAGCCACGCTGTGATTCTGGGACATAAGTACAACTAGGCTGCTGGCGTGTTCCAGGTTCACGGTCTTTGACTGATGACCTTTCAGCAAATCTGTCCTAGGAAACTCAGACGCGTGGATAAAGAGTTGCATGCCAGGGTGTCGATTCGGTGAATGATGTCAGTACAAGTGTTCATAATGAAATACAAGCTTCCTTCCAAGAATACGATGATGGGAAAACAATGAAGAGATGACGAGTCTCCAGATGTGCACAGTCCTGGTCACAAAATAAATCAGCCGCGGGCCTGGAAGCGCAGTGTGGGGGACACAGGCAGCAATTGCATAACGTCTCTGTATGGTGTCAGGTCACATCTAGTTTTATCACAGTGATGACTCTGACTTGTATAGGAATATCGAATCTCTGCGCTGTGTAACAGGAACTAACAGTGTTGTAGGTCAATTATATTGATACTTCAAAAACAAACCCGTAGAAAAAGAGAACAGATTTGTGATTACCAGAGGCAGAACAGTGTGGAGAGGGGCAGCTGGATAAAGACAGTCAAAAGGTGCAAACTTCTAGGTGTAAACAAATAAGTACCATGGATATAAAGTACAACGTGATAAATACAATTGGCACTGCTGTGTGTTACGTACGAAAGTTGTCAAGAGACCAAATCCTAAGAATTCTCACCACCAGAAAAAAGAAGAGCCTTTTTTTTCCTTTTTTTTTTTTTTTTCCCCGCCAGGCTCCTCTGTCCATGGAATTCTCCAGGCAAGAATACTGGAGTGGATTGCCATTTCTTTCTCCAGGGGAGCTTCCCGACCCAGGGATTGAAACCGTGTCTCCTATGTCTCGTATGCTGGCAGGCAGATTCTTTACCACTGAGCCACCTGGGAAGTCCTAAGAGTTCTCACCACAAGAAAAAAAAAAAAAGAGCTTTTTTCCTATTCCTTTAATGTTGTATCTATATACAAGATGATGGATGTTCGCTAAACCTATTGTGGTCATCATTTCAAGAAGGATGTCAGACAGACCATCAGGCTGTACACCCCAAACTTATGCAATGCTGTGTATCATTACATCTCAATAAAACTGGAAGAAAAAACTTTAATAAAGCTCTAGAACAACATAAGAATTCAGTCACGGTCATTTTCAAACGATTTCCACTGATGGACGAAAATGCTGACAAGGTAACGGTAACGTGCAGAGAATTCCAAACCATATCACAGGGTTCTAATCTCAGCTCAGAAAGGAAATGGTCTTTAACGGGGCTAGTGACGCAGTGGATAGCGCATCTTACTACAGATCAGAAAGGGAATGATCAAGAGGTTGGACACTGTTATCTCTGAAGGATTGCCGGTAATTTCAGGCTTCTTCCTTAGACATTTCCTCATGCAAGATCTAAAACGAGCCTGGGTTACATCCTTCAATCAACTGTAACATGAGTCTGGGTGTTCTGCCGTTGGTTGATTGCTGGTGCTTAATGAGCTACACACTTTGGCCAATTCAGGGCTCCCGAGGGCTGTGATTTCAGGCCCCCTGCCCACTTAGGGAGCAGAACCAAGTGGAGGAGACGCCCACTGCCCTGGCAGGGGTCTGCCCCGAGAGGAGACAGAAGTCCCTGCAGGGAGCTTTTACTGTTTAGCTGCTTGGTCCTGTCCGACTCTTTAAGACCCCATGGGCTGTAGCCCGCCAGGCTCCTCTGTCCATGGGATTTCCCAGGCAAAAATACTGGAGTGGGTTTCCATGTCCACCTTCAGAGGAGCTTCCTGACCCAGGGATCGAACCCCAGTCTCCTGCTTGGCAGGCAGATTCTTTACCACAGAGCCCCCAGGAAAGTTCCGCTGCAGGGTAACTAACAGAGGCAGAGCGGTGCAAGGAGAGGAATAATTTCCCAGCCGCCATCTGGTCCCCCTGCAAGAAATCCGTCCAGGCCTGCCAGTCCGTGAGCGCCCTCAGGGATGCCCAGACCTGCTGTGCTGGCCGCACCCACCTCTGCACTTCCACACCCAGCTCTGCCATCCAGAGCCTCCCCAGCCGTTTCCGGACCCTCCTGCTCCCTCCAGCCGCTGCCCACTGTGCCCTTTCCCACCCCTGCCTGTCCCCCTGCCTAAGCACAGCCCCTGGCCCCCATCCCTCTGCTCCAGCAGCACCACCCACTTCTTACAACAACTCTGCTGAGATGAAATTCACACACCGTACGATATGTCTGTTTCAAGGGTACACGTCAGTGAATCTTGGTGCATTCACAGACTTGCACAAACATCGCCATATTCGTTTAGAATATTTTCATCATCTGGAGAGGAGACCCCGTACCTTTCACTCCCAAGTCCCATCCCTCCATCCCCCCATCCCCTCTCCCTGGCCCCTGGCAACCATGTTCCTTCCTTCTGTCTCTACAGACCTGCCTGTTCTAGACATTTCACACGGACGGGCCCGCACGATATGTGTTCTGTGTCTGGTTTTCATCCCTCAGCATCGTGTTCCCAAAGTTCATCCGTTCCACAGGGTGTATCAGCACGTTTTTCTTTTTAACAGCCAGATAATATTCCACTGTATGGGCTTGCTCATGCCCAGTTGCCAAGTCACATCCTACTCTTTGTGACCTCGTAGACTACAGCTTCACAAAGTTCCTCTGTCTGTGGGATTTCCCAGAGAAGAATACTGCACTGGGTTGCCAATTCCTTCTCCAGGGGATCCTCCCGACCCAGGGATTGAACCTGCCAGGCAGATTCTTTGCCGCTGAGCTGACAGGGAAAGCCTGGCATGGTACAGTGCATTGCTTACCCATCATCTGTTGGTGGACATCTGGGTTGTTTCCACTTTGGGCTATTGTGAATGACGATGCAATGAATATTCATACATGCTTCTTTGTAGACACAGGTTTTTACTTCTCTTGATTATTCAGTTCAGTTCAGTTGTGTCTGACTCTTTGCAAGTCATGGACTGCATCACGCCAGGCTTCCCTGTCCATCACCAACTCCCAGAGCTTGTTCAAATTCATGTCCATCGAGTCAGTGATGCCATCCAACCATCTCACCCTCTGTCATCCCCTTCTCCTCCTGCCTTCAATCTTTCCCAGCAACAGGGTCTTTTTCAACGAGTCAGTTCTTCACATCAGGTGGCCAAAGTATTGGAGTTTCAGCTTCAGCATCAGTCCTTCCAGTGAATATTCAGGACTGATTTCCTTTAGGATGGACTGGTTGGATCTCCTTGCAGTCCAAGGGACTCTCAAGAGTCTTCTCCAGCACCACAGTTCAAAAGAAATCAAAAAAGCAACTGAACACATACATGTATATATATTTAAGGGATGAGACTGCTGAGTCATGAGGCACCGCCCTTCTCTCTGTCCCTCAAGCCTGCCAAGCCCATTCCCAGCTCAGACTCTCTGCATGCAGGCTCCTAAGCCATCCATGACCGCCCTGCCCCCTGCAGATCAATATCAGTTTGCTTTTCCCCATGGCATTTACCACCATCAGAACGTACTTCTCTAGCTTTTGGTTCTGTGTCCTTCCCCCTGCTAAAATACAAGCTCCAGGGATTTGTCTGACATGGTCGTGAGTGAGCCTCTAATCACCTAGTACAGGGCTGGACACTCCCAGGATACTCAGTGCAAACGGCTTAAAGTAACTTAATTCCCTGCATCTCAGTAAAGTGCCTCCTCTTCCAGGAAGCCTGCCCTAATCCCACCCCAGCAGTCTTGGTCGGTGTTTACCTGTCCATCTGCTCGCTGGACTCAGGGAGGCTGGAGGGCCGGGTCTGCTATGATTTCTTTCTCTGCCTCACACCTGCCCACATGGGCCTGGCACACAGCAGGTGCAGGCGAGTTTTGCCAAACCACAGATCCCCCTGACACAAGTCTACCTTGATGGTTCACACCCCTCAGGGAATCAGTGATTCTCACTCATCCTTGATTCAATTCGCCCACTCGAACATCTCAAATTGGAAGGAGGCTTGAAGGTAAACCCTGGCCACACCCGCAGTCACGACCAATTCCCTGCTTCCGCAGGTCACACTGCCTGCGAGAGGGTTCGCCATAGAAGAGTGCAGCAGACAGCCCGGGAGAGAGCTCATGGAAATGCAGGTGCTGGGCCCTCCTGGCCCACTCCCACTCGGGACATCTAAGTGATGTGCCTTTATCACAAGCGCCCCCCAGGAGAGTCTGACGCACACTAGTTTGGAAAGAAGTCTTCAAGGACATCACTTCAGCAACCCGGGGAAAAACAGGAAAGAAAGAAGGTGATATTATTTGCCCATCAGAACCAGGGGACATCTGGTCAACCCTAGGAGTGGGCGGTTAGCACACCAGCACGAAGGAGAAAGTCAATGTGATTAGATGTCTAATTGGGCGCCTCCGTGAGCTGGCGCATTTGCCCACGTAAGTAATTATGATTTATTAAACAGCATCCTGCTTATTAAAGCCTTCTTTCCCCTCTCTGACAAATCAGTGGAGCATTGCTTTGTTTGGGAAAATCATTCCTTTTTTAAGAAGCTGTGTGGGTGCCGCTTAATTAATCATTTACTTCCTACAGCAACATGGAAACAAACTAAATGTGAAGACGGCTGAAATCATTTCTTGAAAGTTTCACATAAGCTCACCCCCTGAATTCCTTCCCACTGCACAGGACCCAGCAAGCACCTGGAGAAGGACTGAAAACAGCTGCCTCTGAGCACCAGCCCAGGAAGACCACCCCAAGTGCTGGACCCAGTGTAGGGCAGGGGTCTCCAGCCTCCGGGATCTAATGCCTGGTGATCAGAGGCGGAGCTGACGCAATAATAATAGAAATAAAGTGCACGATAAATGGGAATGTGCTCGAATCATCCTGAAACCATTCCTTGACCCCTGGTGCGTGGAAAAACTGTCTACCACGAAATCAGTCCCTGGTGCCAAAAAGGTTGGGGACCGCTGGCATAAGGCACCTCCCCCCGAGTCAGGCAGCAGCCCCGGTCCTTGCTTGAATCAATCCCACCCTCACCAAAGTGAACACTGAGTGGATATTTTCAGAAAATCGGTTTGAAGGGGGCACCAACATCTTGGCCTGCCTGGGACCCACCCACGGCCTCTCACGGGTTTGAACCAGTGAAGTCACTCAGTCATGTTCGACTCTGCTGTCCCATGGACTGTAGCCCACCAGGCTCCTCCATCCATGGGATTTTCCAGGCAAGAGTACTGGAGTGGGCTGCCATTTCCTTCTCCAGGGGGTCTTCCCAACCCAGGGATCGAACCCGGGTCTCCCGCATTGCAGGCAGATGCTTTACTGTCTGAGCCACCATTCCTCCATCCATGGATTTTCCAGGCAAGAGTACTAGAGTGGGCTGCCATTTCCTTCTCCAGGGGGTCTTCCCAACCCAGGGATCGAACCCGGGTCTCCCGCATTGCAGGCAGATGCTTTACTGTCTGAGCCACCAGGGAAGCCCAGGAATTAGGAAAACCAGCCCTTCCTTCTCCTTCTGCCTCTCCCCCATCCACGTATCTCTATACTCCAATTATTCCCTGAGGTCCTGCTATGCACCAAGCTTTAACTTAGGGTGCAGAGTGAAACTTGTTCCAACACTGCACCCTCCAGCAGTGGGAGGTCACGCCAACACCGATACGTACCACAGAGCAGGAGCGTGGCCTGGGCCCTGTCATCCCCGAGCCTCAGTCTCTGCTTCAGGAGCTGGGAACACACTGTGGAGCTGGCCTCCTCACTCCAGGGCAGCCTCCCCACATCAGGCCTGCAGCCAAGCCAGGGCTTGACGACAAAGCCAGGCTCACAATCTGCAGCCTCAGCCCAGCCCCAGGGACACTTAGCCGGCTGGGCTAGGTGGCCAGCACTGGCTACTGTTTAAATGCTGCAAATGCTTTTCATGGAACTAGTACTCAAATCCATTCCACAAATCGGCCTCTTCCACCGAGTGAGCCAAACACTCCTCGACTTTCACGCGGACAGGGAGGCATGACTCTGAGGCTTCGTGGTAGCCCCCGAGGGGCTGAGCTGGGGTCCCATCTGCCCTGCAAGGCCTCCTGCATTTCCTTCAAATTCCCAGCTCAGGACAGCTGCGGATTCGAATCATTCAGGTGCCAGGTCTCTGCCCAGACCCACTAAACCAGGCTCCCTGGAGGAGCTGCTGGGGCTGCAGATACTGTAAAGGCAAGTTAGGGACTCCCAGGCCCGCAGGGCTTCAGCACCCAGCTGTCCCATGCATCATCTCAACCTCAGCGTGGCCCCAAATCTAAAACCATCTCTGTAGTCAGGAAATGACGATTTCTGATGGAGATGGAGAAACAGATACACAGCAGAGAAAAAGATAAACCAAACGCGGGTTGCCTGGTGTAATTAAAGAAACAGGTGGAGACTAGAAATACGAGTTTAAGGAGACTGATGGGAAGTCTTCGCCGCAAAGATCCTCAAAACGAGATGGAGCCAACATACATTCCAGGCAGAGGGAATCACGGGGACTCGGGCAATAAGGTGGGGAGGGCCTGATGCGTCCAGAAGCTGGAAGAACACAGCTCTGCAGAGGGCAGAGGGCAGGGCGAGTGGAGGCCAGGCAAGGAGTCTGGATTTTACGTCAAGAGCGCTGAGAAGCCCCACGGCACTCCTCTACACATGAACACGGCTGGATGGATACGTATTAGAAATGAGCCACGACAGTCCCATGAGGATCTGTCAAGAGAACATTAAAGGGTGGCCTTCTAGACCTTTGCCATCAATTCCCACCAGCTTCAGCGAAAACATACACGGAGTATGGAATCCACCATGAGTTAAATACAGAAAAGGTATCAAGTCATTTTTAAATTCCCCAGTCTCCTATTTCCACCCCATATGCCGAGCAGAAATAGAGAAAAAGAATATGCACTGTGTTTAACAAGGCATAGCTTTTTGCATGTCTTTAATCTCTTGAGAGAGGAATTATTTCAGTGTGCTGAAGCCAATATCTATAATGAATATCTACAAAAAGTTGAACCCAAGAAAAAAACTTTGGGGGGCTAAAAATTTTCATGTGATTTCTAGGTAATTAACAGTTTGGTCTTCACCATGGCAAAAATAGGCTTTCACCTGAAACTAATTTCCTTTTTGGCTACCAAGGCCATTCTTTGAGTGATAGAGGAGAAGAAAGCTATTAGAATCCATTTATGCAGCGCAAATAGGAGGTGACACCCGGCCGAATGGGAGGTGAGCGGGCCAAGTGCAATTAGGAACACAGAATCTCCTTGTTTGGGTTTCTCCTGCTGGTTAACCCAATCCTCTACTTCAGCCAAGTCTGACGGCTCACAAACCTCCAAAGGCGAACTTCTGCTTCTGCAGGGGGCTGGCCCCTGACTCCTGGCCGGTCCAGCGGCTCAGCCCACCCTGGCCATCCGGTGGTCCGTGGGGAGAGTCCACACCGTGCATGATGGTCCACCCAAGGTCACAGCTAATCAGCAGGAGGCGCAAGCCTGGGACCTTATTCCCCACGGGCGATGTGACCCCGGCCTGGCTTAGCTCCCTTCTCCAGGGCTCTCAGCCTTCCCCCAGAGCCCCAGCCACCACCATCCTAAAACCCGAGCCTCTATTCAAGACCCCAGCCTCCCAGGGGAAGTTGCTCACCAGTCACGCCCTCAAGGCTTCCTTTCCTGCTCATTCAAACCAGCGGCTGTTTCTCCGTTTCATCCGTTTCTGCACCGTTGTCACGTACAAGTGCGTGCGTGCTCACCCGCTCAGTTGTGTCCGACTCTGAGACCCTGTGGACTGCAGCCCGCCAGGCTCCCCGTCCATGGGATTCTCCAGGCAAGAATACCGGAGTGGGTTGCCATGCCTCCTCCAGGGGATCTTCCCAACCCAGGGATCAAGCCTGCGTCACGTAGGTCTCCTGCATTGGCAAGTGGGTTCTATATCACTGGTGACACCTGGGAAGCCCTGTCACACACACACTCACACACAAAACTAAATAGGTGACCTGAGAGAAGCCACAGGCCTTGGGCATTTCTGTCGTGGGTATGGGGGCCGCTCCCTTCCACCCACCCCGGGGGATCTGCCCTCCATCCATAAACGTTCAATATTTGCGATTTGTTATCTTTCGGACTTGCTCATAGGACTTCCTCGGCTGCCCAGTGGTTGGGACTCCAAGCTTTCACTGCCGAGGGCACCGGTTCCCTGGTTGGGGAACTAAGATCCTGTAAGCCAGATACCACGGCCAAAACAAGTTGGCCAAATTTTATCTCCAAGAGACTTAAAAACATTCGTCTTCAGTAAAAGCATGCAGACTCAGGCTCAGGACAGGGGCTATCTGTTCCATGGACCCCCAAGCAGGTCCAACAGACGGAAGAATGGACACAAGAGGCCAAGTGCCATGCACGTCGGTTAAATGCACTTTAAAAACAGCTTTCATTTATCTGCAGCTCACTACAGACATTTCCACTCACCTGGTCCTTCCACATTCACTGAGAGCAGCTATGCCCAAGGGCTCTGGAACCTGTAAGGCCACAGGGTCCTTGGGCCCTAAGCAGAGATGTCAGAGTCCCAGGGAGATGACCGAGGGCAGAACATTATGGTCTCCAGTATGGGCAATGGTAGGGGAAAAGCAGAGGAGGCCAGCGGACAGGAGCCCAGGCTGGAAGGTTCCAGTCCAGACAGAGGGGGGTGGAGGTACAGAGACCAAGACCGAAGTGCAGGAGCGGCCAGAGGACAGTCCGCAGCAGCCGCAGTGTAAAGCTGGGGCGAGGCCGGCGAGAGAAAAGAGGGCTGGCAGGCTGACGCCAGTCCCCAAAGATGCCCACATCGTCATGCCCAGAGCCGCCGCCTGCATGATCTTGTGAGGCATCCTGCAGCTGTGATGAGGGGTCTTGAGACGGGGACATGGTCCTGAATCGTCCACGTGGGCCCAGCATATGCACACGGGCCCTCGAAAGAGGGAGGCTGAGAGAGATTTGACACAGGGCAAGGGGACGTGGGCATGGAGGCAGAGCTCACGGGGTCCGGGGGCCCGGAGCTGAGGACTGTGGGGCGGAGTCGGCGAGGAGGCCGAGAAGTGGTGGCAGCCCAGTGATCACGGTCATGCAAGAAAGGGCCGCAAGCCAAGGAACGCGGGCGCCTCCAGAAACTGCAGGAGGCAGGGAACGATTCTCCCGGCAGGGGGAGGGCAGGGGAGGCCCAGGAGGGACCAGCTCTGCCCACACCTGGTCTCCAGCCGGGAGAGAACAACTCTGGACTTCTGACCTCCAGAAACGTAAGAAAATACATCGTGCTGTTCTCAGCCACTGAGCTTGGGTCGTGCATCACAGCAGCCAGGAAGGAACCAGAGCACGCAGACAGGGCCCTGGGAGAGCGGCTGCAGGCCCCACCCCTCTGCCCAGCACTGCTGGCCCCAGGCGGACCAGTCTAGGGCTGGGCTTCCACTTGGGGCCAGCGCTCACCATTCACAGAGACAAAGCCACCTGGTCTTACTTTCGGCTAATGTACGCCGTCACGTGGAGGCAAGACTGGGGTCATTCGGCAGTGCTGGGCATCACCCTACTTTCCTCTTTTAAAACAAAATGCTTACTTATTTGGCAGCGCTAGACCTAGCCCCCTGACCAGGGATCGAACCCGGGGCCCCGAATTAGGACCACAGAGTCTTAGCCGCTGGGTCTCCTGGGAAGTCCCCACCCTGCTTTCCGTGAGGTTCCTGAGTTGGACAAATTCACAGCCCGGAAACCCAACCAGCCAAGATAGGTCCCCTTCAGGTCCATCCGGACAACACGCCCTGCTTTCTTTAGCATCACCTTCTCAGGCGCCCTCGACTCGGTGCTGACCTCAGCTGCTCTCAGCAAGACCAGACACCCTGGAATGTGCTGTCTCAGGAAAGGGGTGAGCCTTCCGTCCCTGGAAAGATCCCCAGCTGGGACTCGATGACCTCCAAGCACCCTGGAGATGCTGAGACCTCTGAGTCCACCCTGGACTCCTCCTGGGCAGCCAGCCTGCGCACAGTAGGTGCCCACGTGGCGTCTGCTGAATGATTCTGCCCCCCGGAGCCTTCCCACCCAACAGCTGTCCTTTTGGCAGAAGAAGCCGTGAGCGTAGGCTGGCTTCCTTCTCCAAGACAAGACCCATCTGTGATTCACCTTCTCCTACGACTCCTGTCAGACACCCCGGGCTGGAGACTGGAGGCAAAGACACCAAAACAAAGATTCGTAGCCGACTTCCTGGCAGAAGGAATCTCAGCACTGCCCTCATTTCACTCCCCACGGGGAACTCTGTAGCTTAGGGGAGAGACGTGAAATAAAAGCCCAGGAAGTTTGCTGCAATGGCCCCAAGCCCTGGAGACTCAGCCAGGGTGGGCTCGGGCATCCAAGAGCCTTTCCTGGGCCCCCCACCCCCACCCCCAGGCCCTCTGGATCACCATCTAGAAAGGGCCCAGGCCTGGGATCCTGCAGGCCTGGTCTAGCCCTGCTCTACCGCCCACAGCTCTGGACTCTGTTCAAACCACTGGACTTCCCAGCGCCTCAGTTTTCCCATCTGGAACACAAGGCCAAGAGGGTCTAAGGTGCCTGACAACACCCATCTTCCCTGGTTTAACTCAGGGGCTCTGGGCTTCTTCGGGTTGAGATTTTGGCAACACGGGGGCAGAATGAGGGGGAGCACGGACCCCACCCCCCGCTCCAGGCTAGGATGACCACATCGTCCCAGCCCTGCCTTCCACCCATAACACGACCCAGCCCTAACCGGGACGGTCCACGTCCAGGGTGCAGAGCCTCGGGTGTCCCTGGAAACGCCCACTCCTACCGGAGTGACATCCACTGCCCCCTGCACTTCACCCCAGACGGTCGCCACAAAGCGCCAGTGGCCCGCTGCATGTGCGATGACCAACACACAGCCCAGGCCACCTCGCCAGTGAGAGGCGGGGAGGGCCACCCCGGCAGGCCCTCCTCTACTCCGAGCTTGGGGCACGGGGGCGTGACTCCCCACAGATCCGGGGGGGCCCTGCAGACAGGCTGGGGGGCCTCACCACTCAGCATGCTGTCAAAAGCAGAAGTGAGGGGCAGTGCTGGCCTTGAACATGTGGAAATCACGCAGCCCATAACTGGCCCGTCTGGGAGTGCAGGGCCCCATGGGGGGTGGTGGGGGCTGCGTCATGGACGGCCACAGGAGTTCTCCCAGCGTGGGAGGCTGAACGGTCAGTGAAATGCTGGCTGGGGCTCCGGGCTGCTTGTGGCTGGACTCCGTCACTCACCACAGAGCCCTCCGCATGGTCCCACCCAGAACTATGCGTTCAATCTCCTCTGCAGGGTGGGGGTGAAGGGGGGAGGTCAGTGCCCTGGCCTGGCAATCAGCATTTCAGTCCTGAGTATTCACTGGAAGGACTGATACTGAAGCTGAAACCCCAATACTTTGGCCATCTGATGAGAAGAGCTAACTCATTAGAAAAGACCCTGATGCTGAGAAAGATTGAAGGTGGGAGGAGAAGGGGATGACAGAGGATGAGATGGTTGGATGGCATCACTGACTCGATGGACGTGAGTTTGAGCAAGCTCCAGGAGTTGGTGATGGACAGGGAAGCCTGGCGTGTTGCAGTCCATGAGGTCGGAAAGAGTCGGACACAACTGAGCAACTGAACTGAACTGAACTGGCCAAGATGATGGGTTCAGGGTGACATGTTCCCTGTGCTGGCCAGCAGGTCCCTGTCTGGACTTCTGTTGGGAAGCACTGGTGGGAGGCAGCATTCTTCAGCCTCAGGTGCTCACAGAGCCATGACCAGATGGGCTGTCGGAGATGGGGGCCAGCACACAAGGACACAGAGAGCAGGGACAGAGGCTGAGAGGCCACACCTGGGGCCCCTGGCGCCAGCCACGCCTGGAGCCAGCACCCTTGACGTTTAGGACCTGGGGGCTGACGGGTCCATTTCTTCGCTCAGGCGAGCTGGGTTTGGGTTTCTGTGACCTGTGACCAAGAACCTTGCTTAAGACACTGCTTCTGCACAAAGCGTTAAGGGGCCATGGGAGCAGCAGGAAGCAGGAACACACACCCTCACCCTCCAGTAACCGTTGGCCCAACCAGGAAGACCTCACCAGTCGGCCCAGACACAGCCGGTGGGGAGACGGGGTGCGACCAACACTGTCTGTTCGAGGCTGGGAGGAGAGGCAGACCCCGGAGCGCCGAGGGACGGGAGCCAGCCCTCATCCTGGGCCCCCTGCACTCTGCCCCTTGTCTTCCTTCCTGCAGGAATTCCTCCCCCAACACGGGGTTGCGGGGCGGTGGACAGGAAGTCCGCCAGGGCGCCCACGGGGATGCAGGGCTCAGAAGAGATTTGCACACACATCCGGCTGGGCACGTTCTTGACAGAATTAGGCAGAAACGGACACCAGGTACCACTCTTCACAGACCTGCACGACTATGGAGAATGGCTGTCGTATTTTCTTCCAGGTGGAGCAAGAATAAGAGGGATTAGGGATTAGTGGACAGACTCTTAGCTACCCGCCCAGCGTCACACCCACTTCCCTCTTAATGAGCTGGGGGCCTGCATGCACTTGGTGGAGTCTCAGGCGGACGATCCACGCCCTTCAAAAGGCCCCGTGACAAATGTTAGGGTGGTGAC
>SJYR01001680.1:313628-333053 GCA_006410655.1 Kobus ellipsiprymnus
TCACAGTCTGATGGGGGAGGTGCACAGTCTGATGGGGGGGGTGCACAGCCTGATGGGGGTGGCGCACAGTCTGATGGGGGAGGCTCACAGTCTGATGGGGGAGGTGCACAGTCTGATGGAGGAGATGCACAGTCTGATGGAGGAGGTGCACTGTCTGATGGGGGAGGCGCACAGTCTGATGGAGGAGATGCACAGTCTGATGGAGGAGGTGCACAGTCTGATGGGGGAGGCGCACAGTCTGATGGGGGAGGCTCACAGCCTGATGGTGGAGTTCACAGTCTGATGGGGGAGGTGCACAGTCTGATGGAGGAGGTGCACAGCCTGATGGGGGTGGCGCACAGTCTGATGGGGGAGGCTCACAGTCTGATGGGGGAGGCTCACAGTCTGATGGTGGGGTTCACAGTCTGATGGTAGAGGTCACAGTCTGATGGGGGAGGCACACAGTCTGGTGGTGGAGTTCACAGTCTGATGATGGTGGAGGTGCACAGTCTGATGGGGGAGGCTCACAGCTGAACAGGGAGCAGCATAGGGAAGCAGGTGCCCCCAGGGAGGTGTCTGGGAGCCTAAAGGAAGGGGCACCGCCATTTGAGGTTCAGAAGGAGGTTGCTCAGAGGGGTGCCCTTCAACTTGTCCTCCCAGTAATAGTAACAGCAGTAATGTGTGGTCAGTGCCCCTTGCGGGGCCCCTCCTCTGAGCTGGGCACTGTTTGGATGGAAGCGTTCACTGAACCTCGGATGTCCGTATGGGGGCAGTCCTGTTCTCCCCGGTTTAAAGGTGAGGACGGTCACAGCATGCAGGGGCAGTATTTTTTTTCATTTTTTTTAAAATTGAAGAATAATTGCTTTACAGAATTTTGTTGATTTCTGTCAAACCTCAACATGAACTGATCTGGCTGCGCCATCTGTCACCCCGCTGACCGCCAGGGTGGATTCGGCCGAGCCGGCCGGCCAGGCGCCGTCACTTTCCTCCCTCACGGCTCCACAGGCGGTTGAAGAGAACGCCCACCGCCGGTGGAGGAAGGCTGGTCTTCCGTCAAGGGTATACGAGTACCTGCGCTCCCCTGCTAGAACCTCCGAACAAACTCAAGGGGGCCGTGATTTACTTGAAGGGTTCCAAGGCCCACGTCCTCATGTACCAACTGGGCGTCCTGAGTAGGGCCCAGCTACCCGGTGGAGGAAGACTGGTCTTCCGTCAAGGGTATACAAGTACCTGCGCTCCCCTGCTAGAACCTCCGAACAAACTCAAGGGGGCCGTGATTTACTTGAAGGGTTCCAAGGCCCACGTCCTCATGTACCAACTGGGCGTCCTGAGTAGGGCCCAGCTTCACCTGTTTCAGAAGCTTGCCTCATCTGTAAAATGGGACCAGTGCAGCCCCGACTTGGGGGTGCTCTGTGTGTCATCTGGGCCAGAAGCATCAGCGTTAATGGCAACTGGTTAGAAATGCTGGTTTCTGGGCCCACCCCGCACCTTGCATGCTTAGTCGTGTCCAATTCTGCAGCCCCGTGGAGAGTAGCCTGCCAGGCTTTGTCTCTCCAGCTTTTAATCAGACCACTTGCTCATTAAACATCTCAAGATTCTTTTTAATTATCAAAGGTCTCTTTGATTTTAGTTTAATTTAGTGACAACATTTTATCTTTATAATCATGGCAAAGCGCAACAGATACGGCTCCCCTAGCCTGTCCATCTCAGAGATGGTCAAGAAATCACGAAAGAACCTCACCAGGGACACTGGGGGGCCCAGTAGGAGGGAGGCTGAGCATCTGGACAGGCTGGTGGGGGGCTGGGTTCCACAGAGGGGAGTCCCAGCCACTCCCTCAGCCACCCCACTCAGCCCCCAGGGACCCTGAGATGTTCCGTACCTGCTCTGGGGCAGGGAGGCAGCCGTGACTTGCAGACAAGTCTCCTAATGACTGTCAGTGAACAACAGGGTTAGAGGGGACAGCTTTGAGGGGAAGGATCAGCGCTACAACCTCATTACCAGGTTGTCAAGGGAGACAGAGGTGGCAGTGGGGTCAGCCGGTCAGGAGAGAAGTCTGATCCCAAGACGGAAGGGAAGCGTGTCCAGACGGAGAAGGAAGATGAGGCCCCATGGCCAGACTGATGGAGGGGAAACAGGAAGCAGTGGTAAGGGGGCGGTCGTGGCAGTGGTGGCTGCTTCCTGCTGGAGGCAGAGGTTTCCATCCTGGAGCATCAACGCTGTGGGCCCCCAAACCCCGATGCCTTAGAGATCAGCCAGGCAGGAGGCCTGACAGGACAGGGCGCAGATGACCACCAGCCGGTTCCGGCCATCAGGGCTCGCCCTTTAATCACAGACACCGCACAGCAGGTGCTGCAGACAGCTCACTTCACTTCTCTCCTGCTCATCACATGTTTGCTGAGCACCTACTGTGTGCCCGCCTTGAGTCCAGGCCCCTGGGAGAGAACAGGGAAGGGGTCAGACCAAATCATCGGAGGTCAAAACAGGAACTGGTGGAGAGACAGGGAAGCCTGGTCCTGGCAGAGGGAGCAGCGGGGGGCAGGGGCTGGAGGAAAACCACGCAGGGACCCTAGAGGAAGAGCTTCAGGGGGCTGCGTGCAGGGCGGGGCCAAGCGGGGAGAGAAGGCCCTGGGCCCTGGAACATCCATCATGGTTTCCGGGGGGCCAGGCGGTGACCAGAGCTAGCGTGCAGCCTCAGGAAGGTCAGCACCAGCGATGGCGACAGGCGGGTCAATGACACTGAGGCAGAGACAGGGAAACGCTCTCCCAGCGCGGCCGCGCCAGCTCTGCCCCAGGCGCTTTCCAGGGTTGCCCTGCCCTCCACCACCCTCCCCCTGGCGGGGTGGGCACCACCACCATCTCCTCTTCACAGCGGAAGCAGCTACAGCACAGCATAGCAAGGCGGAGGCTTGCCCAGGTCTCCACCAGCAGCACGGGGGTGGCCGCGAGCCCGGGCTTCCCCACATGCCGATGGGCTCAGGGGTGGGGGGACAGGCCTGGGGGCACGGGGGTCCCTCCAGGCCAGGCTCCCCTGCCTAGGCTTTCGCCTCCGTCTTCCCCCAAAGCCGGTGGGGCCAGGTCAGCTCCACTGACACCTGGTGGGACCAAGGCTCCCGGCGTGGACAGTGGTCAGTCCACCCATGCAGCAGGGAGCGCAGCTGTGGGGCCTGAGCCTGGGCCACGCCTGAGCCCTGTCGTTCCCATCTCTCCATGTCACACAGAGCCATGGGGGCAGGGACCAGCGCTGGCCTGTTCAGGCAGGGTGCTGTCTCAGACACCCCTCCCCTGCCTGGCGGAGGTGTGCCTCGGGAGGGAGCCCCCTCCCCTCCCAGGGGGAGGTGTGACTCGGGAGGGAGCCCTCGGGGCCTTGGACCACTGCAATACCAAGTCATCTCCTGTGGGTACCGGGGAGGCCCGGGCACGTGGGGTCCCTCACCTGGGGCCAGAGCCCAGTCTGGTCCCTCTGGCAGGCAGGGCAGAGGGGCAGAAGGATGGGCTCAGGAGTGACAGACCGGCAGCGAAGCAGAAACCGCCCTTGGGGCAAATGGCCGAGGCCGGAGTCTCGGCACATGCCCGGCCACGGTAGGAGCCCAACGAATGTCTCTGAAGGAGGAGACCAAAGCAGGGCAGAGGGCAAAGAGGGAGACACAGCTGGCCTCGGGGGCCCCCCTTCTCCTCCGCCTCACCCGCAGCAGAAGGCAATTTCCCCCTATACACCCCCACCTCCACCACACACCAGGGTTCATTGCAACTGCAAGCGGGGGCAAAGCATGCCCGATGCCTCCCATGTGCCAGTGTTTTGGTGCACAGTTATTCTGATCGGAGAAGCAGAGAAGCCCAGAGAAGCTAAGTAACCTGTCTTGGATCACACAGCTGGAGAAAGGCAGCCTGGACAAGGATGCTCACAGTCCTGGTTTGGACGTGGCTGTGAATGCACTGCAATGCCTGCCTGCCACATGGGTGCCCTGGGTCTGAAAGTGCCCCCCTCGTGGCATAATTGGCGTTTGTTGGGGGAAATGATCTCAGAGTGGGGGTGAGGAGTGAGCCTGGAGCTAAGCGTGGTCTGGGCCCTGCAGGTGAGTCACTGAGTGTCTCTGGACCTCCATCTCCTCGTGTGTTTGGTGAGAATGGTCATCGGTTGTGTGGGGACAGATAAGTGTCTGTGAGATGCTCAGAGGGCATTTCTGTGGGGTTGCGTGGCTTAGGAAACACCCCCACTCAATGCTGTGACATGTGCGTATTAAGGACAGAAAAGTCCTGCAGTTTAACAATCTGCTTGACTTTGATTAATTCAGTTTTTCCCGCAACTTTCTGACCCTGTAGTTCTTTACTTCCACTTAACAGCATGAACACCCCAGAGAACACGGGCTATTACAGAAATATGTGCTGAGCACAAGGAAGACACAGGGAGGGAAGAATTTATTCCGCCTGAGGGGCTGTGTCAGAAAGAAATACATTTGAGCAGGTCTTGAGTGATGAGTTGGGACCCAGCTGGACTAAAACAGAGGGTGCGGCACAGACAAGGGTCAAAGGAATGAAGGTGCCTGGTCCACATGGGGTGGGCACGCTAGGCTGACTGTGTAGGATGGAGCCATGCCCTTTAGACTGGAGAAGAGAATGGGCTTCTCCTGAGATCAAAGAGACCCTTCTAGGGTTTTCAGAAAAGGAACAGCATGATCAGATTTGTGTTTTGGAAAGCTGCTTCTGGCAGATTCTGAAAGCTGGAGCTTGGAAAGGAGACAGGAGACCAGCCAGGGGCCGTGGCAGTGGTCCAAGAGAGTGGCAATGAGACCTGAGCAGAGTCATGGGCAACAGTGGAGAGGAGGATGTCCCCAGAACCTGGGATTGTGCAAGATGAAAAGGAGGGGGAGTCAAAGAGGCTCTGAGGTACTTGGGAGAACGAGGATGCCATGTTCCTCCTCAGGGAACAAATTTGAAGAAGGTATCTGTGGGGCATCCTGGAGGTGTTAGGTGAGGCCAGGCTGGGCTGCAGTAGCAAAGTTTAACCCCGATTTCAGAGGGGTAACCCAGAAAAGGTGCAGCACGTTCACTCACAAAGTCTGAGGCAGGTCAACAGGCCCTCCTCCATCCTGTGGACCTCCAGTCACAACAGGTGACCCTGGAGGCAGAGGAGAGAGGACTGCATGGACGCTTTGTGGGGACTGGACCTGGCAGGCACCCCGGCACTCACGCCCCACTGGCCAGAACCTGGGGTCATGGCCTCCTCCTCCCCACAGCACATGGACGTTTAGGGAGCCCTACTTGTCACTGTCATGCTGGCAGGGAGGCTCCAGAGATCCTTGGAAATGGTGATCAGCAAAGTCTCAGGGCTTGAGGTGCAGATTTGGGCATGACTGTTGAATGAGATCACCCAGGGGAAAAAAGGAAAAGAGAACAAGCAACACCTCTGAGGTTGTATTGATATTTAGGAATTCCAAGAGGATGATAAGATTTAGTCCAAAATCTCTCATTTCCAAATATCTGATTGTTTGTTGTCATGTAGATAAGGCATCCAGCTTTTTCCTGAATTTTTCAGTTTCCATATGGTTCCTTGGCGTCACACAGGCAGCCAAAAGCACTTGGCAAGTGTTTGAGTGCTGTGGCGCTCCGTAACACTCTCTATGTAAGGCCAAGACCTCATGATGATAGATTGGTCTGGAGCAGAGTTTTTCAAAGCCTTCAATTCCAATAAACATTTTAAAAGGGAACTCACTGTATTCCTGCCTTTAAGTGTCACTTTAGAAATAAAAATGTTTGCTTTAAAATTATTGTATATGAAACGGATTTTTAAAAACGTAAACGCTTTCTACACTTAGCATTTTTTCAAAAATAAAATTTTCCACAAATAAAATTTTGGTTGAAAATCATGGTTTGAGGGAAAACTTGCTGTTTTCCTTGGGAAGTGTTCCTGCCTTAACCAAAACTAGCAGAGGAAAATGGGATGCTTCTTTCAAATGGCTCTTGCAAAAGCCTTTCCCTGAGGCTGGGGTCCCCACTCAGAGACCATAGGCTTCCTGAGCCCTGGGATTGTGCCAGTTTTTATTCTCCACTTGGCCTCACTGTCCAGCACCATGGTGGGCATACAATAGGCTCTCAATCCATATTGGATGGATGGATGGATGAGTGGATGGATGGGCAGATGGGTGGGTAGGTAGGTGGATGGATGGATGGATGGATGGATAGATGGATGAGTGTGTGGATGGATGGGTGGATGGGTAGCTGGGTAGATGGATGGTGGATGGGTGGGTAGGTGGGTAGATAGAGGGATGGATGGATAGATGGATGGTGTGTGGATGGATGGGTGGATGGGTAGATGGGTGAGTGGTTGGGTAGGTGGATAGGTAGATGGATGGTGGATGGGTGGATGGATGAGGGGATCATTTACACTGATACACTGGAAACTCCTAGACATTCAGACTTCTAAACTACAACTGCTAAAATGACCAGCAATTCGTGGGTGGGAAAAGCCCTGGACAAGGAGTCAGGAGACCCATGTCCCATGCCACCACTCCATGGACTGAGCTTTGAGAACTTGGAAAGATCCCTTTCACTATGAATGTGACTGTTTTCCTCCTCTGCTAAATGAGGTCTTATCCACTTGAGCCAACTTTTATAGCTTCATATCCAGGCACTTCTCCCCTACCCCCATCCTCCCAAGGACCCTGAACTGTGCCCACAACATTCACAATTGAAAATGCACTTCAGGGAGGCAGAACTTCCACTTATCGGCCAAATGAAGAGGCTGGCAAATCCTCTCGTCAAAAATCAATTACAAAACTGCACAAACTGACCAAAAGAAAAAGAACAACAACCATTTTCCATGCCCTGGAAGTTGTCCAAAATCATGCAACCATCGGAGAAGTGTTTATGCTTGAAAACTGCTGAACTTCAGGTACAAACAGTGGGAGTCTACAGCATTCTGGCCCAGAGCTGCTCCCATATCACTGTCCCAGCTGGAGAGACTCAGAGATTCTGCAAGACAGGGCAGGTCATGAGGACCAGCAGCTGCAATGCCACAGGTGAAGGGAAATCACACAGCTTGGAACAGTGGGTGATGGCCACGCCCAGTAGCACTGCTCATGGAAATTAGTGTCTTGGAGATTGTGTAGAATGACCAAAGCTGTGTGCCTCTAAAAGGGACCCAAGGCAACCCCAGAATCCTAGCTGACCCTATGACCATGTGCATACATAGGAAACATATGAGGCCTGGTGAAAAGCAAAAGCCGGGCAGGCTATAAATGCCTAAATTTTGAGAGTGCCAGGTCTTTGACAGAGCTTAGAAGGCTTCCTAGCTCAAGGTGTTTCAGAATGACCTCTGATCAAATACTGGCTGACCTCAAAGCTATGCAGAGACAGAGGCTCAAGAGCCAGACTTAAAAATAAAAATTAGAAATTAAAAACAAAGGACCAGCATCAGAAACAGATTTCACAGATTTAACCCAGGCATGTTTAAACAAATAAACAAAAAATAGCAACAATCATCTGGAGGAAATAAAAACCCAGGGTTGACACAATATACAACCCCAAATGTCCAGTTTTCAACAACAAAATTATTAAGAAATGGCAAAGAAACAGGAAAATATGACCAATGTCGGAGTAGGTAGTCTTTATAGGTCTCTGGAAATTGGTGGTAGTGAAAGATTTCAAAGTAGCTAATCAGAAGTATTAAAAGAAAGTATAACAATAATAAATCAACAAGTAAAGAGTCTCAGTAAAGAGGAGGAATAATGTAAAAGAACCAATGGCAGATGTGAGATAGCAAATCAGTGAACTTGAAGATAGAGTAATGAAAACTATCAATACGAAGAACAGAAAAAAATAAAATATTGATGAAATATGAACAGAGCCACAGAGACCCATAGAACAACATCAAGCGTGCAAACTTATGTATTATTTAAGTCTCAGTGGGGAGGAGAGAGAGAGAACAGGACTGAAAAAACGCTTGAGAAATAATGGGCAAAAGTTTTCAATATTGATGAAAAAATTTTAAACATCCAAAAAACTCAAGAAACCCCAAGTAGGTTAAATACAGAAATGTGCACCTAGGCACATCATAATCAACTTATTGAAAGACAAGGAGTAAACTATGAAAGGAGAAAGAGAAAGCCAACTCATTAGGTATTTGGGGAACAATATGATTCACAGGGGAAAAACCAGAGGACAGATGCTGTGGAATGACATATTCAAAACGCTAAATGAAAAAAAAAAAACAACAACAACAGACTTGCCACTGAGAATTCTATGTCCAGCAAAACTATCCTCCAAAAAAGGTAGATGAAGTCAAGATAGACAGAGTGAGAATTCATGGCTAACAGACTTGTCTTACAAAAAATACCAAATGAAGTCCCTCGGGGTGAAAAGAAATGACACCAGATGGTAAAAGAAATCAATAAAAATCACCAGAAATGGTAAACATCAAGGTTGATGTAAAATACCATACAAGTATTCTACTGAATTCTTTAGAAGACATTCATAATAATCATGTCTTCTTATTGCTGGGCTTGTAATACTAAAAATGTAATATATATGTGATACTCATAGCACAAAGAGTATCAGTCGTGTCCAACTCTAACTTGCCACTAAGAATTCTATGTCCAGCAAAACTATCCTCCAAAAAAGGTAGATGAAATCAAGATAGACAGAGTGAGAATTCATGGCATGTAAGACAGACTTGTCTTACAAAAAATACCGAATGAAGTCCCTCAGGGTAAAAAGCAATGACACCAGATGGTAAAAGAAATCAATAAAAATCACCAGAAATGGTAAACATCAAGGTTGATGTAAAATACCATACAAGTATTCTACTGAATTCTTTAGAAGACATTCATAATAATCATGTCTTCTTATTGCTGGGCTTGTAATACTAAAAATGTAATATATATGTGATACTCATAGTACAAAGAGTATCAGTCGTGTCCAACTCTCTGCGACCCCATGGGCTATAGCCTACCAGGCTCCTCTGTCCATGGGATTTCCCAGGCAATAGTCCTGAACTGGATTGCCATTTCCTTCTCCAGGGGATCTTCCCAACCCAGGGATCAAACTCGGGTCTCCCACATTGTAGACAGACGCTTTACCATCTGAGCCACCAGGGAAGTCCAATATATATGCGATACTCATAGCACACATGTACACTCGTGGTGAATTCATGTCAATGTTTGGCAAAACGAATACAGTAATGTAAAGTAAACTAAAGTTAAAATAAAAATTAAAAAAAAAAAAGAAACTGTATTAGAGCAAAGTTTCCACATTTGCTTGAAAATAAATTAGTATTAATCTGAAGTAGATTGTGACAAATTAAAATATATTTTGCAGTCCCTAGAACAACCACAAAGAAAATAATTTAAAATATGCTTAAAGAAATTAAAATAGGACATTAAAAATATTTAACACAAAAGAGAACAGTAAAGAAAGAAGAGAAGAACTAGACAACAATGACGACAAAAGCCCACAGGAAAAACAGAGAAAACAGCTAAATGACCAGTATAATGACATATATGTAAATTACACTAAATGCGAATAGACTCAACATCCCAATCAAAAGGCAAGGATTGCCAGGCAAGATAAATAAGCAAGATACAACTATGCACTACCTACAAGAGGCAATATATTCGATTCAAAGACACAAATCAGTTGAAAATAAAAGGATAGAACAAAGAAATACCATAAAAACAATACCATACCTGTCAGAATGGTCATCAAAAAGTCTACAAAACAAATACTGGAGAAGATGTGGAGAAACGGGAACCCCTGTACACTGTTAGTGGGAACATAAGTTAGTGAAGCCACTATGGAAAACAGTACGGAGTTTCTTCATAAAACTAAAAATAGAACTACCATACGATTCAGCAATTCCATTCCCGAGTATACATCCAGAAAAACGCAGGCATTCAAATTAGATATCACCACAGAGAAAAAGCCGTGGAAATCCCAAATGTTTCAATACTGAACAACATATTTCTAATTAGCTCAAGGGTCAAAGAGACAATCGCAAGAGAATTAGAAACTATTTTTAAATGGTTGAAAACCCCAACAATATATGAAAAGTCACAGCATGCAGGTAAAGAAGTGTGTAAAAGGTGTCTGAAAAGAGAATAAAATGTCTTAAGTTACTTAAAGAGACTAGAAAAAGAAGACTAGCAGAAGAAAGGAAAATGGGAAAGATTAGAACAGAAGTCAGTGAAATCAAAAACAGAAAGGCAGTGGTGACAATCGGTGAAACTAAAAGCTGCTTCTTTAAAAAGACAGCAAAAACTGGCAGTCTTTTAGCTAGATGGGTGACGAAAAACAAAAGAGGAAAGATGCACAAATTATCAAAATCAAGCACGAAAAGAGGGCATCATGACCAATAACACAGAAGATAATTTCTAGAAATATACAAACCACCAACACTGGTTCAAGATGAAATATAAAATCTGGGACTGCCCTCACGGTCCAGTGGTTCAGAACCTGCCTTCCAATGCTTGGGATGTGGGTTTGACCTCAAGTCAAGGAACCAAGGTCACACATACCACAGGGCAACTACGCCTGCTCATCACAACTAGACAGGTGAACTGACATAGCCAAATAAACAACTAAATATTTTTTTAAAGGATTAAATATAAAATCTGAATAGATCTGCAACAAAGAAACTGCGTTAATAATCTTAAATCTTCCCACAAGAAAAGCCCAGACCACACAGCTCACTGGTGAAGTCTAACAGATGTTGCTATTTAAAGAAGAAATATTATCAATCCTTCACAAGCTCTTCAGAAAATAGAGGAGGAGGGAAGATTTTTCAATTTATCTATTCCTTATTAAATTGATATCAAAACCCTAAATAAAAGTTCAGTTCAGTTCAGCTGCTCAGTCGTGTCCGATTCTTGGCAGCCCCATGGACTGCAGCACACCAGGCTTCCCTGTCTATCACCAACTCCCAGAGCTTGCTCAGACTCATGTCCGTCGAGTTGGTGATGCCACCATCCAACCATCTCATCCTCTGTCTCCCCCTCTTCTGCCTTAAATCTTTCCCAGCTTCAGGGTCTTTTCAAATGAATCAGTTCTTCCCATCAGGTGGCCAAAGTATTGGAGTTTCAGCTTCAGCATCAGTCCTTCTAATGAATATTGAGGACTGGTTTCCTTTAAGATTTGACTGGTTGTATCTCCTTGCTGTCAAAGGGACTCTCAAGAGTCTTCTCCAACACCACAGTTCAAAAGTATTAATTCTTCAGTGCTCAGCTTTCTTTATGGTCCAGCCCTCACATCCATACATGACTATTGGAAAAGCCATAGCTTTGACTAGACAGATCTTTGTCTGCATAGGAATGTCTCTTATTTTTGATATGCTGTTTAGGTTGTTCATAGCTTTTCTTCCAAGGAGCAAGCATCTTTTAATTTCAAAAATTAACAAACTGAATTCAACAACATGTAAAAAGGATTCTACAACATACCCAGTGGAATTTATCCTAGGAATTCAAGGTTTGTTTATATCCACATATCAACTAATGTAATACACTATATCATGAGAACAACAGAAAAATCACATGATTATCTCACAGAAAAAGCATTGTAAAAACACAGTACCCACTGATGATTAAAAAAAAGAAAACCAACACTGGTTCAAGATGAAATAGAAAATCTGGGACTGCCCTCACGGTCCAGTGGTTCAGAACCTGCCTTCCAATGCTTGGGATGTGGGTTTGACCTCAAGTCAAGGAACCAAGGTCACACATACCACAGGGCAACTACGCCTGCTCATCACAACTAGACAGGTGAACTGACATAGCCAAATAAACAACTAAATATTTTTTTAAAGGATTAAATATAAAATCTGAATAGATCTGCAACAAAGAAACTGCGTTAATAATCTTAAATCTTCCCACAAGAAAAGCCCAGACCACACAGCTCACTGGTGAAGTCTAACAAATGTTGCTATTTAAAGAAGAAATATTATCAATCCTTCACAAGCTCTTCAGAAAATAGAGGAGGAGGGAAGATTTTTCAATTTATCTATTCCTTATTAAATTGATATCAAAACCCTAAATAAAAGTTCAGTTCAGTTCAGCTGCTCAGTCGTGTCCGATTCTTGGCAGCCCCATGGACTGCAGCACACCAGGCTTCCCTGTCTATCACCAACTCCCAGAGCTTGCTCAGACTCATGTCCGTCGAGTTGGTGATGCCACCATCCAACCATCTCATCCTCTGTCTCCCCCTCTTCTGCCTTAAATCTTTCCCAGCTTCAGGGTCTTTTCAAATGAATCAGTTCTTCCCATCAGGTGGCCAAAGTATTGGAGTTTCAGCCTCAGCATCAGTCCTTCTAATGAATATTGAGGACTGGTTTCCTTTAAGATTTGACTGGTTGTATCTCCTTGCTGTCAAAGGGACTCTCAAGAGTCTTCTCCAACACCACAGTTCAAAAGTATTAATTCTTCAGTGCTCAGCTTTCTTTATGGTCCAGCTCTCACATCCATACATGACTATTGGAAAAGCCATAGCTTTGACTAGACAGATCTTTGTCTGCATAGGAATGTCTCTTATTTTTGATATGCTGTTTAGGTTGTTCATAGCTTTTCTTCCAAGGAGCAAGCATCTTTTAATTTCAAAAATTAACAAACTGAATTCAACAACATGTAAAAAGGATTCTACAACATACCCAGTGGAATTTATCCTAGGAATTCAAGGTTTGTTTATATCCACATATCAACTAATGTAATACACTATATCATGAGAACAACAGAAAAATCACATGATTATCTCACAGAAAAAGCATTGTAAAAACACAGTACCCACTGATGATTAAAAAAAAGAAAGAAAAAGCTCAAGAAAGTAGAAATGAAGGTGAACTTTCTCAGCCTGAAAAAGGACATCTACAAAAGTCCAAGGGTAATTTCATATTTAATGATGAAAACAAACAAACAAAACCTGAATACTTTCCCCTCAAAGATCAGAATAAGGCAAGGACATCTGTTTGTACCACTTTTATTCAATATTTGACCAGAGGTTATAACCAGAGCAAGAAGACACACAATCAAAAGTATCCAGATTCAAAATGAAAACGTTAAACTATGTTTATTCACAGATGATGTGATCTCTTATGTAGAAAATCTCCAGAGATCCATAAAAACACCAGTAGAACTAATAAACAAGATTAGCAAGACTGCACAACACAAGATCAACATACAAAACTCAGCTGTATTTCTGTATACTAGGAACAAGCAATCCAAAAATGACATGAAGGAAACAATTCCATTTACAGTTGGTTCGAAAAGAATAAAGTGCTTAGGAATAAGTTTAACAAAAGAACTGCAAAACCTGAAACGCTGTAATCTGCCGAGAGGGAGAGGTTAAAGATGCTCTAGATAAATGGAGAAATATTCCATGTTAATGGATTGGAAGGCTCAATATTGCCAAGATGGCAATTCTTTACAAGTTGATCAATAAATCCAGTGTAATTCCTATAATATCTCATTAGGCTTTTTTTTATGGAAATCTATACACTGATCCTAAATTTTATATAGAAATGCAAAAGACCTAGAACTGCCAAAATAATTTTTAAAAAACAGCAAAATTGGAAGACTTATTCTACCTGATTTCTAACTTCCTGTTAAGCCTTGGTAATTAAGACACTGGGGCACTCACGGAAGGAAAAATGTATAGATCAATGGAACACAATTCAGAGTCCAGAAATAAATCCAGCTAGGTAATAGATTTTTGGCAAAAGTGTGGAGAGAACTCAGTAGGGTATAAGATAACCCTGTATCCAGAATATACAAATTCTTTTTTTTTTTTTAACTTTAGTTTACTTTACAATACTGTATTGGTTTTGCCAAACATTGACATGAGTTCACCATGAGTGTACATGCGTTCCCAGACATGAATCCCCTCCCACCTCCCACCCCATAACATCTCTCTGGGTTCTCCCCATGCACCAGCCCCAAGCATCCTGCATCCTGCATCGGACACAGACTGGCGATTCGTTTCTTACATGATAGTATACATGTTTCAATGCCATTCTCCCATCTCATCCCACCCTCTCCCTCTCCCTCTCCCCCAGAGTCCAAAAGTTCACTCTATAGATCTGAGTCTCTTTTGTTGTCTCGCATACAGGGTCATCATCACCATCTTTCTAAATTCCATATATATGCGTTAGTATACTGTATTGGTGTTTTTCTTTCTGGCTTACTTCACTCTGTATAATCGGCTCCAGTTCCATCCATCTCCTTAGAACTGATTCAAATGTATTCTTTTTAATGGCTGAGTAATACTCCATTGTGTATATGTACCACAGCTTTCTTATCCATTCATCTGCGGATGGACATCTAGGTTGTTTCCATGTTCTGGCTATTATAAACAGTGCTGCGATGAACATTGGGGTACATGTGTCTCTTTCTACAGAATATATGAATTCTTAAACCTTGAGAAGACCCCACCAAAAATTAAAAGCACTTCAAACATGGACAAAAGAACTGAATAGACATTTCACCAGAGGAGAATAAGCACATGAGAAGGCATTCAACATCATTAGTCACTCAGCTCAGTTCAGTCGCTCAGTCATGTCCGACTCTGCGACCCCATGAATCGCAGCACGCCAGGCCTCCCTGTCTATCACCATCTCCCGGAGTTCACCCAGATTCACGTCCATCGAGTCAGTGATGCCATCCAGCCATCTCATCCTCTGTCGTCCCCATCTCCTCCTGCCCCCAGTCCCTCCCAGCATCAAACTCTTTTCCAAGAGTAGTCATTAGAGAAATACAAATTAAAACTGCAGTGATCTGCTTCCACACCCCCACAAAAGTAACCGTAATAAAGAAGACAGACATGAATAAGATACACAGACGTGAGCGCTGCAGACATTGCTGAGGTGGAAATGTACACCAGGGTGGAAATGGCACAACCACTTTGGGAAAAAGAAGCTGACAAGTTTCTTAAAAAGTGACCATGGACTTTACACAACACATTCAATGCCTCTGAGCCTTACTCCCCTCATCTGTAAAATGGGGGTGACTATAAGGGTACCCACCTCTCAGGGGTGTGAGAGCAAGGTCACTCAAGGATCCACTCGAGAGAGGGATTTCCCTGGTGGTCCAGTGCTAAGGTTCAGTGAGATCCATCTATCTATCTCAGCGCGATCCCTGGTCAGGGAACTAGGCCCCACGAGATGCAACTAAGAACTGAAAACCGCAGCCAAAGCTTCTGCATGCCACAACGAAAATCTAAGACTTCAGTGCTGAGAGAGTCAGTTCCTAGGTAGGTTGATAAGAAGTCCGGGGGTCCCCCAGGAGAGAGGGGTCTGGGGTTCTTAAGGAGGAGGAAAGAACAACCTTTTTTGTTTCTCTACATTCCTTGGTCTTAGCCACGTGACTAAGCCTGGAACTGATGATTCTTTCTTTCCGGGCTTTTTTCTTTAAGCCTGGCACTGATGATTGATTACACAGCAAACAACTCAGTGTAAACTCTGTACCAGGGATTCTATTGGAGAAGGAAATGGCACCCGCTCCAGCGTTCTTGCCTGGAGAATCCCAGGGATGGGGGAGCCCGGTGGGCTGCCGTCTCTGGGGCTGCACAGCGTCGGACACGACTGAAGAAGCTCAGCAGCAGCAGCGGGGATTCTGTAACCACAGGGTATCCTGCTCGAGGAAGCTTCTCTTTCCCGAAAACCTTCTGACTAATCCTATTATCTTAGAATGTAAATTATGGGAGTGGATCTGGTAGGATCTTTCTATTGTTAAATTCTAATCCTGTTATCCTAAAATGTAAATTGTCAGAGTGGGTCTGGTAAAATTTCCACCAGCTTGGAACATTCTTTTGATTTATTGTAATAACTAGATAAAAAGTATATAATTCCCTTGCCAAAGACTAGCGAGCAGGGCGCTCTCCGCCCCATTCCGATGTCTGTGTCAGAAGCTTTCTCTGCTCCTTTCACTGTAATAAAACTTCTCCCACATAAGAGCCCTGAGCGGTCAAGCCTGCTGTCTGGTCCTGAAGCTAAATCTTTTTCAGAGATCTCGAATCTGACACTGTAATCCGAATCCGACTCTGTTCACCGTAAGCTATCAATGCCCCAACTAAGACTCCAGAAAAATAAATGAAAAGATTTCACCAGAGAGAAATAAAACATCCACCCACACCAAGACTATATGTGGATGTTCACAACAGCATCATTCATTACAGCCCCAAACTAGAAACAACGCGAACGTCCATCAAATGAGCAGCGAATGAGCAAAATACAGCCGACGCCTCCAAGGAAACTCTCTTTATCAGTGAAAGGGAATGAGTGGTCGGCCGACCATCTGATGCGTGCCACACCACGGACAAACCTCCAAAACATCAAGCCAAGTGTGAGACAGCCAGACTCCAAACTGACATATTGTGCGATTCTATTTATTTCAAAATGTGCACACGAGGCCAATCCATAGACACAGAAAGCAGACCCGTGGCTGCCTGGGGATTGCCTGCAGACGGGCGCTGGCTGGGTCCCAGGACCAGGCCGAGGGGTGACTGTGCGAATCTAGAAGCGTGCTGAACGTCACCGGATGGCATGCTGGACAACAGTGGATTCCATTGTTGTGTGAACTGTCCCTCCATAGAGCTGCTTTTTAAGAAGAAAGAAAAGTGCTCCGGGCTTTCATCCTTCACCGGTTCAACCAGCATTTTTTGAGTGTTTCCCGCGTTCAGCCTCCTCTGGATGCTGGGCACTTGGGGTAAATTATAGTACATGTTTCCTCACCTCGGTTCTCAGCCCTCTGTGATCCTCATCCCCAATTTACAGATGGAAAGAGGGAGGCTCCAAGGGGGAGCCCTGTGTGCAGTGACCCAGCAGCCGTCAGAGCTGAGATCTGAACTCACCTCCGCAGCCCCTTCACCTCCACCTCAGGACCCCAGGTCCTCACACTTCCCCGATCCCGGTCCTGCTCAGCACTGCAAAATCAGTGCGAAAGCCTTCACCCTAGGAGCCGGCCTCCACCCCTCCAGGGGAGGACCCCCTCTTGCTCCTCTGGGCCTCTGCTCACACCCCTTCGTCTGCAGTGGCCTCCCCTGGCTGCCTCCTCAGCTCCCCGGTTCCCCTCTGCTCTTCAGGGGCCTGTTCTCGTGTACCCTCCCGTCCTGAGCTGCCTCCTTCCCCACCTCCATCTGCTTCCCCATCTTCTTGGACCCCACTACGAATTCAGGCTGGGATGGCTAATATCTTCCACCCATGTGCCAGCTGAGACCCAACGGGAGCGGCTGCCTGGAGCTGCTGGTGGAGATCAAGGCTTCACAGGTCCCAGGGCCTGATCAGTTAGTGGTGTCTGCCCCGGGCGAGGGCGTGTGAGTGACTGTTTAGCTCATCAGTCCTGGTTTAGGAAATCCAGCCTCCCAAGGAAGTTTAACTGCAGCAGGAGGATCTGCGGGTTGTATGTTCAAGGGTGGACTTTGTAGCATTTCTGCAAGTAGAAGGGCTTCCCTGGCAGTTCACTGGCAAAGAATCTGCCTGCAACACAGGAAACGCAGGGGACTGGGGGTTCAGTCACTGGGTCAGGAAGATCCTCTGGAAGAGGGCATGACCCCCCACCCTAGTGTACTTGCCTGGAGAATCCCACGGACGGAGGAGCCTGGCGGGCTACACACCACGGGGTCACAAAGAGTCGGATACGACTGAGTGAGTTCACATTCATTATGTTCGTTCACGAGAAGGCAGAGGGAACTTTCCTAGAGCTGACCCCCCCACGCAGCTGCAGAGTGATGTCCCGTCCCACACAGAGGTCAAGTCTGCGATGGAACCTTCCATCGTCCTGCAGGACACCTGATTATCCAAGCCAAGTTGTAGGAGATTTTCCTAGCTTCCTTTTCAAATAGATGAAGTCAAGTACGGTTTGGATAGAGAAAGGATTACCAGGCTGTCTTGGCAAGCCAATTTCCATAGTCACGTGGAGATCCTGAGAGGTAAGTCTGCTAAGAGGTGACCGGCCACATGATTGAAGCACATTTGCACTAAAAATATTTTAAAAGCCCTTCTCTTGATTTATACCCCAAAGAAAATATTGCCAAGGAGAATGAGTTTTCAACTCAAGTAGCACTTCTGCCTGATCTAACTAAATTAGCTCTTTTGAATGGGTGGTTTTGCTCTGACGCCTGTAATAACAGTAACAATAATGTGCATTTAGAGGGTGTTTTGTCCTCTCCAAAGCACAGATCTTTCACGGTGTACCTTTCCCCTCATCCTGGATGATCAGTGGGGTGACAGGCGAGGGGGGTGGAGGTCTGGGGGGCAGGCGCTAAAGGAGACTGATCACATTTAGCAAAATCAGCAAATTTCAAATATGGGAGGGAGCCAATGTCTGGGTGTTCAAAGAAGCCTGGAGATCAAGAGGCCAGAAGCCAGCCTTCCCCTCTGCTATGGACTGAATCGTTTCCCTCCTAAATTCAGCTGCTGAAGCCCTAGCCACTAACGTGACGGTATTTGAAGGTGGGGCCTTGGGGAGGTGATTAGATTACACGGCGCCATGAGAGTGGGTCCCCCAGGATGGAATTAGTGTCTGTATAAGAAGAGAAAGACACTTGGGCCCTTCCTCTCTCCCTTGGCCACGTGAGGATGCTGTGAGAAGGTGGGACCTGCCAAGCCAAGAAGGGAGCCCCTCTTCCCCAGATACTGAAACTTCTAGGAATCTTAGACTTTGATCTTGGACTCCCCAGCTTCCAGAACTGTGAGAAATGAACGGCTGCTCTTCAAGCCGCCCACTCAGCAATGCCTTCAGGAGCATGAAACCTATGCTTTCATTAGTCTACAGCCCAGGCCCCCATTCAAGACCTTCTACCATAACCAGGCCAGGTGCTGGGGGCCAGCTCTGCCCCGAACACTACCCTAAACTACAGCCAGGACCATCTCTGAGTGAGTCCTACACACCAGCCCACCTACTAGGTCTTACATGGGTCACCTCCATCTTGGGTGACAAGCATCATCACCCATTTCCCAGATGAAGAAACTGAGGCTCCTGGAGGAACCCGTTCAGGCTCCCACTGCTGGCAAGTGGCAGGGCTGGGACTGAATCCCACCTGTCTGACTCCACAGCCAGAGGTCTTCACCCAGGGTCTGGACCACCCTGGGGGCAGCTCGGTCCCTGGGAAGAGGGGGCTGGGGCCGTCTCCACAAACAGTCCGACCTTTCCACTGCTCTGGAGCTCGTCTCTCCTGCGGGACGCTCTCACTCACTCACAAAGGACCAAGCTCTCCTCCTGTCTTACCCTTGACATTTTTCTTTATGTTGAGATTATTTTGATTGCGAGCAACAGCATCACAGCCAGAGCACACAGCATGGGTGAAGGCGCGGAGGTGTGATGCGGGCACAAGAGGTTTAGGAAGCTGACTCATTCACCGCGGGGCCGCCAGCCGTGGGCAGGAGGCTGGAGAGGCAGCGTGACGAAGGGCTTCAGTTGCTGTTCCCAGGTCTCGGGGGGTCCCGTGGGGTCCTGAGACAGGGAGGGTGTCGCCCC
>SJYR01001680.1:340377-369821 GCA_006410655.1 Kobus ellipsiprymnus
TAAAGTCTTTATTGACTTCGTAACAATATTGCTATTGCTTCCTTTGTTTATGTTCTGGGATTCTGGCCGTGAGGAATGTGACCTGACCTGGAATCCAACCTGCACCCTCTGCATGGGAAGGCAAACTCCTAACCACTGGACCACCCGGGGTGTCCCTAATGGGATCCTTGATTGAATTATGACTTAAAAAAAAAAAATCAGCCATCAGGAATATTATCTGGATGAATGGGGAAATTTGAATATGGATTTATTCTAAAAAATAATATTGTATCCAAAATAAATGTCTGGAGGGTGATCGCTGTTGTGATGCTTAATTTTATGTGTCAGCTGGAAGGGTGTTCTGGATGAGATTAACATTTATATTGGTCAGTTGGGGGTAAAGTAGGTCACCCCCTGCATTGTATGGGTGGGCTGCGTCCAATTAGTGGAAGTCCTAAAGAGAGAGAGTGTGTGTGTACAATCACCATACCAAGGGAAGAGCACAGAGTTACACTGTTCTAGTCTTTCCATCTTTCTAGAGGTTCCAAATGTTTCAAAATAAAAATCAGAGGGAGCGGGGGCTTCTTTTGATGCCTTGCTATTACCTTGGAGTCAAGTCTCCGGCACAGAAAACTCACCACTCTGGCACAGCAAATCCCCCCGCCTACCCCCGTGCTAAGTCACTTCAGTCGTGTCCAGCTCTTTGCCACCCCATGGACGGTAGCCCACCAGGTTCCTCTGTCCATGGGATTCTCCAGGCAAGAGTACTGGAGTGGGTGCCGTTTCCTCCTCCAGGGGCTCCTCCTGACCCCAGGACTGAAGCCACACCTCTTAGTCTTCTGCACTGGCAGGCGGATTCTTTACTGCTAGCGCCTCCTGGGAAGTCCCACCTACCCCCCCTCCAACCCCCGTGACGCTGCCTAAACCACATGCTAGATGTGGCTGCCATGTGAGTGTAAATAAGTCTGGGTGTGGAACTGACATGAGAGCTGAATCAGCATGCCTGCCTCCGAAGAGCCCCCGTGTCTCTCCTGGCTGCTGGCGCCTCCTCCACATTCTCCTGGTCCCTGGTTTCCTCCTGGAGCCCCAGCTCTGACTCTGGGGCTCGGGGAGACACGCTGAGCGGCACCTGGACCAGGTGGGGACTCACCCAGGGCAGGGACACAGGGGACTCACTGAAGCCACCGGGACCTCTGGATGATCCTAGGCGGCCAAGGCCACTACTCCGTGACCGGCAATCCGTCCCTGGTCATGTGGGCCAAAGAGATCCTCACACTGGCCCACAAGGGCCCGATGTGAGCCTGCCCCCTACCGCGCTGTGGGGGCGTCGGGAGCTGGAGGCGGCCTGGGGGTCACTGTGGTGGATCAGGCCAAGAGCACGATGCAGAGTGAGGAAAAGCGGAGTCAAGGCCGGGGATGAATGCGGAGACAGGGCCCAGACCATGTGCAAAAGCAGAACTCTGACCCTCGGCCCACAGCCTCAGGCCCGGGTAGCCAGACGCCTGTGAGTCAGACTCCTGTCTCTGGTGACAGCTCAGGCAGCCAGGCGCAACCCCATTGACAATCGGGCAGGACTCGATCAATATCGGACGGCCTCCCTAATCATGGTCCTGCTCCCGACTCAGGACCAGCATGAGAAGGACCCATCTGCCCCCTGAACAGTCACCTAGGACACCCCTCCACCCCGACTTTGCACAGGCCTCCCAGCTCCATCAGGCACCCGGAGCCCCCTTTTCTCCACTGGGAGCCCACCCACTCCTCTGCCTGACTCTGAGTCTCTGCCAAACACAAGTGACAAGGCTAATCCCTGGCTCAGCCAGCTCCGAGCCAACAGCCTTCGCTTGTCTCCTTCTGTTGGCCTCTATTTCCATGATGTACAGAGCCATAGGGACAAAGCTTTAAAAACACAGAACTTTGTAAAACCCCGCCAGCTGCGCATCACAACCTCACTGGCGTGAATTCAACTTACACGCACACACGTGTTCACCTAAAGCCACAGCCAACCACAAGCAACCTCAGAGTCCAGCCCCCGTAGAACACAGAGGGGAGTGAGAGGGCTTTGGGGAACGGCGTCATTCTGTTTCTTGATCTGGGTTGCTGATCACACTGGTTTAATAAATGTGAAAATCTCTTCTAGCCACACACTTAACGATCTGTGTACGTTTCTGTATGTATTTTCTATGTGTCTGATTTTTCAATTAAAAGTTTGCCCACAATCCCTACCCCGAAAAGATCTGTGCACACTGGATAAAAGCGAAGATGTGTACTAGCCACTTGGAACAGTCGTTTGAGGGGAGCGGGGTAAACGGGGAGACCGAGGAATAAACAGAAAAACAGACACGAGAGAAGCCTGGAGGGGACCAGGGCGGGTCACAGGCCGGGGAGTGAGGACAAGCCCAGCACTGGGCCCCTCGGGACAGGGCAGGGGGACCAGGTAGAACAGGAGTTCGGGCCACGTCGTGACTATACCCGCTGTGTTAAGAGCCCTCGATTCTCAGACGACGAGAATCGTGAAAGCTGCCAATACTCGGAGTCATAACAGTGTGGCTCAACTCTCACTGGCCAGTGATTTTTTTTTTTGACCTCCATCAAAGCTTTAAACACGTGGCTTTTTTGACCCGACAATTCATTCCACCAGCAGCAAGACACGCAGTTGAAAGCCGTTGGGCCCACGCCAGCAGGCCAGCACCGAGGCACCCCCGTGGCCACGCTGGTCAGCCGGGGACACCAAGCATCTCTCCACGTCAGCCTCGCGACGTGAATGGTGGACCATCAGACCTAGACCCCACCGGCCCCCGGCCCCACGGACCAAGGCAGCGCAGTGTCCACAGGGTGACAGCCCAGGACAGAGTGACCTCCAGGAGGGGGAAAGGGGGTGTGAGGTTCGCTTCAGGAACGCAGTTCCATGCTCATCTCTTTATGGAACAAATCGCAGCAAGTCTGAAATGCCACACATTTCAGGCTGCAGGGTGTGCCCTCGAGGCGGTGCTGGGCGGCCCGCGGAGGGTCCCCAGGCCCCTTGGATGCTCGCGCTCCGCACAGCGGGAGGCGGTGCTCCTGCGGTTTTCAGATGAAACCCGGGTGGGAAGGGACAGGGCTGGCCGAATGGGACACCAGGTCCTCGTCACAAGAGGGGGCCTGGAGAAACACATGCCGACCCGGTTTTGCCGTGTGTCCCCAGGAGACATGGGCGGGAGCACAGAGCTGGGTTCTCAACCATCATGGGAAACTGACCTGGCCCCTCCTCTCTGGCCCCAACTCACCTGCAGGCCAGGGGCCTGCAAGCTGGACGAGGTCGTTTCCTGCTGCTGGTCAGAACCCCCTCCAACAGTCACCCTCTCCCTGGCCATGACTGCAGCTCAGCCCACCCCCTTCCCCTTGAAAACCTGCATCCAGCCTCAGAAAGGCCTGTGGTCACCCCACCTAGCTGCAGGCCATTGGCCACCAAGGGGACAGTGAGTGGCGGACGGGGGAGACGCCGGCCAGGTTCGCTCACCCAAGCTGACCTTGGAGGAAACGGCTCTGTGGCTTCTCGCTCTGGCCTTGCTGGGCGGTTCCCTCCGGGTCCGGAACACACCGGCCGCTCCCAGCCCTGCCCTTTCCTGCCTGGCAGCTCCTCCTCACCTCCTGCCACCCACGGGCCGTCCCTGCTGCCCTCGCGCATCTGGCTCATCACCAAGCTGCTTGTCAGCCAGGCCAGCGGGTCTGGAGGCCAGTGCGGTGTCACGGTGCTGACTCACCTCATTACCCCTGGAGCTCAGATGGAGTTATCCCTGGAGCTCAGATGGAGTTATCCCTGGAGTTACAGAGTGGGAACGCCTCTCCTGCCCCGTGGGGCCCCTCACCCCAGCACAGCCCTGTAAACCATGCCCACAACAGCCCCTTCCAGTCCCTGCCCTCTGGAGCGGGGTTAAATGGGGCCCCAGAAAGATACGCCCGCATCCTAACCCCCAGAACCTGCCATTATGAGCTTATTTGAGAACAGATGGGATTTGCCTACAGGTGTCATTCACGTCTTGAGATGAGTTCATCTTGATTCAGGTGGGCTCTTCACCTGACGACAGGGGTCCTAACACGAGAAAGGTGGGACTAGGGGCTTCCCTGGTGGCTCAGACGGTAAGGAATCTGCCCGCAATGCAGGAGACCTGGGTTTGAACCCTGGGTCAAGAAGATCCCCTGAATAATGGAATGGCTACGCACTCCAGCATTCTTGCCTGGAGAATCCCATGGGCAGAGAAGCCTGGCGGGGTGCAGTCTAGAGGATCGCAAAGAGTCAGACACGACTGAACGAATTTCACTCCAAGGACACAGAAACACTGAGGAGACCGAGGGAGGCTGGAGGCCAAACCAAGCCGCCCTGAGAAAACCACCAGGAGCTGCAGAGGGGCCTGGAGTGGACCCTCCCTCCCAACCTCCAGAGGAGCCGCCCAGGACAAGCTCGGTGCCAAGCTCCTGGCCCCTGAGCCAGGAGGGAAAATCTCTGTTGTCTTAAGACCCTGACTTCGTGGCAACTTGCTCCGCCAGCCCTAGGATGCTGACACGCCCTCTGGGGCCCTGGTGATGGAAGAGGGGCTGCACCCCTCTGCTCTGGGCCCTTCGCCCGGAGAAATCACAGCAGCTTCCAGCATCCAGCGTGCCGCGGGTCTCGCTTTCCCAAAGCTGCTGCTGCTGCTGCTGGCGACAGATGTCAGAACCCGAGGCTCCGGAGACCCTCTCTCCAGGAGACCTGAAAATCCATCTCAGAGGGGTACCCGTGCCGTGTGTGACAAGCCCACCTCATCTGCCCACAGCCCTGCTCCAGCCCCCTTGGGGAGAGGGGGCCATGGGTGGCCACCGGGGGCGGCCCCCCAGCACTCCCCGGGCTGCCTCGGCTCCTCCCTGCAGCTCTGGGGCCCACAGGTGGGCCGGGGTCTCGTGCCAGGACATCCGCCCTGGCGTGTGCAGCTTCCACTTCTCCTTTAGCTGCTCAGAGCTGCGTGAAGCCACAGCTGGAGACGAACACTGTCATCTTGCAAAAGCGAGTGTTCCACTGGGTCTTTCTCGTCAGGAGAAAACGCAGCTGAAGCCTCTGGGTTTGGCCAATTTCGTGTTCTTTCTCCTTCCTGTCATCAGTCACTGCGTCTCAGCCCAGCCTGTCATGTAACAAAACACGGCAAGCAGATCAAGGGGTTTCAATATGAGAAATGCGTTTTCTCACAGTTCTGGAGACAAGAGGTCCGAGATCAAGGTGTCATCGGTCGTTTTCTGTGAGGTTTCCGGTCGGTTCCTCCTTCTCACTGTGTCCTCCCAAGGCCGAGAGAGAGCCAGTGTCCCTTCCTACAAGGACGCTAACCCCTCGGGTCTGGGCCCCACCCTTATGGCCTCATTTCACCTCAATCACCTCCTGAAAGCCCCTGTCTCCAAACACAGTCTTGGGAGGTGGAAAATGCTTTAAGTTCTTAAAGCGCATGTGTCCAAGAAAGACCATTGGTCAGCCTCACTTCTCTCCCTGAAAATGTCTCATATCTGGGTGTGGCTTCCCTGGTGGCTCAGACGGTAAAGAATCCGCCTGCAATGCAGAAGACGCAGGTTCCATCCCTGGGTCGGACAGATCCCCTGGAGAAGGAACTGGCAACCCGCTCCAGTATTCTTGCCTGGAGAATCTCATGGACAGAGGAGCCTGGCGGGCTACAGTCCATGGGGTCACAAGGAATTGGACACGACTGAGTGACTGACACTTGACTTTGACTTTTTCTGAAAAGAAAGAGCACTGGTTAGGAGTACAGGGCTGCTCCAAGGGGCAGAGAGATCGTTCAGAAAGCAAATACGGTCCCACTGAGGCAGTGGCTTCAACATGTGACTCTGGGGACACAATTCAGCCCATAGCAGGCATCTTTACCCTCTTGGGGCTTCCCTGGTGGCTCAGACGGTAAAGAATCTGCCTGCAATGTGGGAGACCAAGGTTCATTCCCTCGGTTGGGAAGATCTTCAGGATAGAGAATGTGTACCTACTCCAGTATTCTTGCCTGGAGAATCCCATGGACAGAGGAGCCTGGTGGGCTAGGGTCCATAGGGTCACATAGGGTTGCAAAGAGTCAGACACAACTGAAGTGACTTAGCACGCGTGCACACCCATCCAGCACACACAGGGTCTCCATGGTGAAGCCAAATTCTCACACCAAACAGACCAGAGCGCGAGGAATCAGCCCTTCAGCCCTTGAACAACCTTGTGTCCTACTGTGTGCTGGCATTCACAGTGAATGCACTTGCATTTGAGCTGTTTGCATCAGGATCCCAGGGCAATAGGTGCTGTTAGGGGACCAGCTGGCAGCGGGCTGGGGTCCCAGCAGGTGTGGAGAGCCAGGCTGATCATGACTCGGTGGGTGGAAGGCGGTGAGTGGAGGCCCCCATGCACACACACACCACTCCTGCCTGCTGACCAGCCTGTCCCCTGACGGGCTGGCTGAGTTCCAAGTTCTTCCCTCACCAGGGAAGCCTCACCATAGTCAGGAATCTCGACTGGCTCCGGAAAGGTCCAGAACGCCTCCCCGGGCAGCAGGCCACACCCAAGAGCAGACGGTGGCCTTGGACGTGATGTGAGCCTTTGCAACGGGGACACGCCATATCCACCGCCACGCCCCGTGTGGGGCTCCCATGATCTGGACCACAGCATGTGCCAGAAGTGTCCACTTCCACAGGAGCCAAGCCGGGGCACACGTGTTAGGAGCTGGGGAGGGGCAGGCGGAGGGCCCAGCCCCGAGGCCTGCAGCCTGGCACGGCGTGTCTGGTGCTCTGCTGTGTGACCTGAGGCAGCTCACTCAGCCTCTCTGAGCCACTCCACACAGAGGAGTGCCCACCTGCCCTATGGGCCAGTGTGCACACGCGCTGGGGGAAAACCAGGGCAGCTGGGCCCCAAGTGGAGATTGTGTTTACCTTTCAAGGGGCGTGGCTTCTTCTCCCAAAGCCAGAGGCCCTGCTGCGGCTCACGTGGAAGGGGTGGCCCCACGTGATGTGAGCCTTTGCAACGGGGACACGCCATGTCCACCGCCACGCCCCGTGTGGGGCTCCCATGATCTGGACCACAGCATGTGCCAGAAGTGTCCGCTTCCCCAGGAGCCAAGCCGGGGCACACGTGTTAGGAGCTGGGGAGGGGCAGGCGGAGGGCCCGGCCCCGAGGCCTGCAGCCTGGCACAGCGTGTCTGGTGCTCTGCTGTGTGACCTGAGGCAGCTCACTCAGCCTCTCTGAGCCACTCCACACAGAGGAGCGCCCACCTGCCCTATGGGCCAGTGTGCACACGCGCTGGGCGAGAACCAGGGCAGCTGGGCCCCAAGTGGAGACTGTGTTTACCTTTCAAGGGGCGTGGCTTCTTCTCCCAAAGCCAGAGGCCCTGCTGCGGCTCACGTGGAAGGGGTGGCCCCAGGGTGAGGCAAGAGTTGCCGCTCTCTCCTCACAGGCCAAATATACTAACCCACCAAGGCCACCGCCACTCCCGCCACTATGGATTTATGAGCGGGAACCTGAGCCAGGAAGGGAAGCACCGTGCACAGAGGCGAGAGAGGCCAGCTTCACCCTCAGGACCACGGGGTGGGACCGGGCCGAGCAAGGCGCACGGATGAGTGTGGCCTCCAGGGGCAGGCCTCACTGCAGTGAGGTCCCAACAGACACGGCTGAGTCAGGTTTGCCTGTGAGCAGACTTGCTCTTACTAAAGTGTGAAGGGCACCCTGGAGTGGGTGAGACCGATGAGAAGAGAGAAGGCTCTGAGGCTTCAGATGTGAGATGACGGGGTCTGGGCCTGCGCAGGGCTGGGGCAAGGGGGAGGACGCCACAGAGACCAGAGCTTTCTAGGAGCAGAAAACAGCCAGGCGTCTGTGTGGACTAAGTCGCTTCAGTCGTGTCCGACTCTGAGACCCTATGGACTGTAGCCCCGCCAGGCTCCTCTGTCCCTGGGATTCTGCAGACAAGAATACTGGAGCTGGGTGCCATGCCCTCCTCCAGGGGATCTTCCCCACCCAGGGACTGAACTCATCTCTTATGTCTCTTGCATTGACAGGTGGGTTCTTCACCACCAGAGCCACCTGGGAAGCCCAAACAGCAAGGCAGGCACGCGTTAAGGTGGGCGCCGTGTGGCCGAGGGGGCCGGAAGCACAGGTAGCGTCTTTCATCGTCCTTGAATCCAGGGGCAGCCTTGGCTGGCCAGGGCCCTCAGCTCTGAGGGCCAAGGACTCTGGGCGTGGGTGTTGGCAGACAGACTGGGGCCCTCCCGAGTCCCACAGCTCCGCGTGCTCTGGGGGTCCGGCGACCCTTATCTCCACGCACACAGAGGGAGATAATCAATCTCTATTTGGGGTGGGAAAGGCGGATAAGCACCGTTACCCGCAGAAGAGAAGACACGAGACCGCTCCAAGAGACAGCATGATTAATAGCCAGGGCGTTGATTTACGGGGCGGGGGAGGGGGGAGATTAGAGGAACGCAGCCCGGATCTCTGGAGGGGTGAGGTGGGCCTGCGTGGAGGGCCGAGGAGGGAGGCGCAGCAGCCTGAGAAATCCCATTTCAGGCCTGATCTGCTGGGGCGAGACGGGGAGGACAGCTGAAAAGAAGACACGAGACCGCTCCAAGAGACAGCATGATTAATAGCCAGGGCGTTGATTTACAGTGGGGGGAGATTAGAGGAACGCAGCCCAGATCTCTGGAGGGGTGAGGTGGGCCTGCGTGGAGGGCCGAGGAGGGCCGAGGAGGGAGGCGCAGCAGCCTGAGAAATCCCATTTCAGGCCTGATCTGCTGGGGCGAGACGGGGAGGACAGCTGACAGATGAACACGCCGTCTGAAGGTAGGAAAACGACTTTCCAAGACGAGAGGGGATTTCCCGCCAGGAGCAGGGAGTCCGGCCACAAGCATCAGAGACCCGCGTTCCCCCACTTTGAACACGCAGACAGCGCAGGACAGTCCACACAGCTACGCTGCGGAAGCCTGGCCCTCGGGGCCCAGACGTCCACGGCCACGCAGGACTCAGGTCCTAACAGACGATAGGAGTTTCTCCGACCCAGCCCTCGAGGGGGCCTCTAGTCTCAGGGTTCTCCAGAAACACAGGACCAACAGACTGTGTGTGTGTGCACACAGAGAGGGGTTTATGTTAAGGAACTGGCTCGTGAGATGGTGAGGGCTGGCAAATTCAAAATCTGCAGGGCAGGCCAGTGAGCTGTATACTCAGGCCAGAGCAAGAGGCCACCCGCTGGCAGAGCCCCCTCTTCCTTGGCGACCTCAGTCTTCTTTCACTAATGCCTTCACGTGATTGGGCAAGGCCCACCCACACCTCAGGGGGGTATCTGCGTTACTGGAAGTCTACTGATTTAAACGCTCTTGTTCAGCCACGCAGTCGTGTCCGACTCTTTGCAACTCCATGGACTGCAGCACGCCAGGCCTCCCTGTCCATCACCAACTCCCAGAGCTTGCACAAACTCACGTCCATCGAGTCAGTGATGCCACCCAACCATCTCATCCTCTGTCATTCCCTTCTCCTCCCACCTTCAATCTTTCCCAACATCAGGGTCTTTTCCAGTGAGTCAGGTCTTCACATCAGGTGGCCAAAGAACTGGAGCTTCAGCTTCAGCATCAGTCCTTCCAATGAATATTCAGGACTGATTTCCTTTACAATTGACTGGTTGGATCTCCTTGCTGTCCAAGGGACTCTCAAGAGTCTTCTCCAATACCACAGTTCAAAAGCATCAATTCTTCAGCACTCAGCCTTCTTTATGGTCCAACTCTCATATCCGTATATGACTACTGGAAAAACCATAGCTTTGATTATATAGGCCTTTGTCAGCAAAGTGATGTCTCTGCTTTTTAATACATTATCTAGTTTTATCATAGTTTTTCTTCCAAGGAACAAGCGTCTTTTAATTTCATGCTGCAGTCATCGTCAGCAGTGATTTTGGAGCCCCAAAAATAAAGTCTCTCACTGTTTCCATTCTTTCCCCATCTGTTTGCCACAAAGTGATGGGATCGAATGCCATGATCTTAGCTTTTTGAATGTTTAAGCCAGATTTTTCACTCTCCTAGATGCCACCACTTAAAAGAATTTTTTCATCATCCCTATTTTTATTAAAATAATACAAAATCTTATAGCACATAAAAATACAGCTTGTCTATTATCATCTATGACTGAACACACACACACATTGTTTTCAAATTTTTACTGTAGTAAATGATTTTCATAAACATCCTCACCTCTTTACTTCTTTGTCCAAATTCCTTTTCTTCCCTTAATTCCCCAAAGTGGAATTCCTAAAGCAAGTAGGAAGAAAGAAAGTGAAAGTGAAAGTCGCTCAGTCATGTCTGACTCTTTGCAACCCCATGGACTACACAGTCCATGGAATTCTCCAGGCCAGAATACTGGAGTGGGTAGCCTTTCCCTTCTCCAAGGGATCTTCCCAACCCAGGGATCGAACCCAGGTCTCCCATATTGCAGGCCGATTCTTTACCAGCTGAGCCACCAGGGAATCCACTCTCTTTAGTGTATGGTTCTGAGTCTTCACAAATATTTACAGTCATGTAACCAGCATGATCGGGATGAAAAACATTTCCATCACCCCGAAAACCTCCCTTGTGCCCTGAAGCTGTCCTCTTGGGCCAGAGTCCTGTGTACCCAGTGGGATGTGCATGGTACTTAGGACAGAACTCAGGCCCTCAGCCCCGGCCGATACCAAGGGGACTGAGCTTAGACAGGGTTAGTGGTAACAGAGAACAGGAGAGACGAGAGATGTTCTATTAACGTGACCCTGCCGGATAAAAATGAATGAGTTTGGGGGCACAAAGCAGTTGGACGTTTTTGTACAGGGGGACAGCAGCCTTCCCCACACCCTTGGATTTTGCCAGCTTCTAGCCCTGAAGCCCAGAAAGGTGAAGACACCTACTCAGAGTCACACAACAACTAGGGGGGCAGAAGTCCCAAACTCTGCCCACCCCCCAAGGCCACACACCTTTCGTTGTTCCTCCACCATCACTTCCTCCCCACCATGAACTCTCCTTCCTGGCTGTCTCTCCACCCCAGAGGCCCAAAGCATACAGAGGATAATGAGGGCAGAAATCACTTGAGCGCTTCATGGTGACTTTGAAATGTTTTGGTGAAACCAGGCCTCCAATGGCAGATCTAAATTGTATCACATGAGGTCTGGAGGGTAGCGACCTCACGGAGGCAGAGACAACAGGAAGAGGTGCCAAATGGGAGGGATGTCAGAGACTCAGCTGCCTCTGGGCCTCTGCCACCAAAACGCCTACATCCCCAGCAGAAGGGGGACCTGGCTCCCTGACCCACCCCCTGGAGACCTGGTGGGCCTCAGACGAGTAGAGGACTCGTGCCTGGGGTTCCTCCAGGCTCAGTGCCAGCTCACTGGGCCTGTCCTTCGCATTGACCTGGTCCCGGAAGAGCCCCCAGAGGGTAGGAGCCAAGTCCATTCAGGCCATTGGACCCAGCAGTCATCGCTGTAACTGCAGGGCACGTCTGCTATCTAAGAACAGAAGCAGACCCACAGATAGAGGGTGGACTTGGCTGCCAACGGCAGGGGGATGGCGTGGGACGGTGAGATAGCAGGTGCCAACTGTCACACACGGAGTGGAGAAGCGCCAAGGTCCTGCATAGGGAACCGTCCCACATCCTGGGATAAACCATACTGGAAAAGAAAAGATGACAGTGATCGTGCCTAACTTGCATGGGTTTACTTCAGCAAATTAAAGAAGGGAATACATCAGTTCAGTTCAGTTCAGCTCAGTCGCTCAGTCGTGTCTGACTCTGCGACCCCATGGACTGCAGCACTCCAGGCCTCCCTGTCCATCACCTCTCCCGGAGTTCACTCAGACTCAGGTCCATCAAGTCGGTGATGCCATCCAATCACCTCATCCTCTGTCATCCCCTTCTTCTCCCACCTTCAATCTGTCCCAGCATCAGGGTCTTTTCAAATGAGTCAGTTTTTCACATCAGGTGGCCAAAAGTATTGGGGTTTCAGCTCCAGCATCAGTCCTTCCAATGAATATTCAGGACTGATTTCCTTTAGGATGGACTGGTTGGATCTCTTTGCAGTCCAAGGGACTCTCAAGAGTCTCCTCCAGCACCACAGCTCAAAAGCATCAGTTCTTCGGTGCTCAGCTTTGACTTCTACCATCTGTGTCCCCAGGGCCCAGGTCTTAGAAACACTTGTTGACTGACTGGTCACTCCCCCCGCCCCAGTCACCTAGCCATGGCCTCTGTCTGGTAATAACACTGCAGTTGCCAAGCTAAAGAGTATAGCTCTGGAGCCAGGTTGCCGGGTTCCAGCCCCAGCCCCGCCGAGTCCTTGCTGTGTGAGTCCAGGTGGCCCCTCAACCTCTCTGTTTCTCTGCTGGAAATGAAAGTGGTTGAGTCTGTGCCCCGAAGAATGCCCAGGGGATGGTACAGAGGACATGTAGAAGGAGCATGGTGAGCCCTCCAGAAGTCGTTGTTTTTATGACCATTGATGAACATAACTTTCCGTGTGCTCTGCCCGCCTTCCTCCCCCAAAGGGCTGGAACAGGAAGGTGGGGGGTCCCAGACAGGAGAGCGGTGAGGCTGCGATCAGCCACGTCGGAGGGGCTGATAAACAGAGCGGAGTCCAGAGAGGGCTTAGCCAGCCCCTCCAGTCGGCGGTAAATAAAGTTCTGGAGCCCAGGACGGGGCTGCCTCGGTGGAGACGGAGCTGGCGACAGACGGACTGTCATCCATCGCCCCACGTGCAGCTGCAGACGGCCCCAACGAGGCCCCCAGGCTGGAGTGTCAGCGGGCGTCTGGAGGCTCAGGAACAACCACCCCCACCCCCAGGAGGGACACTGGCCAGGGGGCCCCCGGTGCTGTCTGGAGAGTGAGGAGGCTGGGGACGCAGACAGGCCTGGGTCCTACAGCACCGCCCTAGGGCCTCACACATTTGCTGCCCTGAGCCTACCTCACTCTTATCCCCACGTACAGGCGAGGAGACTGAGGCACAGAGGAGCTAAGAAACTTGCCCAAGGCCACTTGGCTAATACGCTGACTGAGCCAGTGTTTGCCCGCCCCCCAGAGCCAGTGCTTGACTGCCTCTTGGGCCATAGGGAGCCACGGAAGGTTACTGAGGGAGAGGGGGCCTGGTCGCTCTGCATGGAGTTGGGGGGAGGATGAGGCTGGAGGGGGAGGTCTGGCCACAATCCCGTCCATGTCTGTGACGGACAGCAGCCCTGGGACAGCGGAGTCTGGGCCCTACTTGGGGATCAGCAGTGATGGCCCTGAGTGGGGAGTGGGGTGGGGGCTCTGAGAGCCTCTTCTGACTGGCGTTTCGTACTCTTCCTCACGAGGTCAGGAACAAGTGGCCCGCAAGTCCACTCCCAGTGCCACCGCCCGGCCTGGCTGGCGTCATTTCCTCCCTCCTGGCTGAGCCCACACATCCCAAGCCCAAGGCCGGGCCTGCGGGCCGCTCCGGAACACGGCGACATTGACGGGGTGGCTGCTCGGGACACCCCACTCCCAGACGTGCTTGCTGTACCTTAGCTGCAGAAGGTCGGCCCCAGTCCTTGCGGTTCTGACTTGTTGTTCAGCTGCGGCTGAATTATCCAGAGAGAGAAGCCGGCTCCCCTCCCGGGGGTGGGGGAGGGGCGGCAGGTAGGCATCACCCCCCCCCCAGCCCCGCCGCAGAGCAGTCTCCGCGCCCCCCCCCACTGCCNCTGCAGAAGGTCGGCCCCAGTCCTTGCGGTTCTGACTTGTTGTTCAGCTGCGGCTGAATTATCCAGAGAGAGAAGCCGGCTCCCCTCCCAGGGGTGGGGGAGGGGCGGCAGGTGGGCATCACCCCCCCCCCAGCCCCGCCCCAGAGCAGCCTCCGTGCCCACCCCCACTGCCTGACACACACACTTGGCTGGGTCTGCAAAAATAACAAAATATGAAATTCAGATTAATGTTCTGTTTAGTCGGGATCTGAATTTCAAATCAGGACGAGCTGACTCAGATTGACTGCAGTCCGTCTCCCAGAGCCCGTCAGCCAGCACCTGGGCCCTAAGCGAGGGGTTCTACCCAGGGGAGCCCAGCATATCCAGATGGGCGGGTGGGTGCTTTGTACCTAAACAGGCAGGTTGACAGGCCCCAGGCTCTGCCTTCAGTGGTCAGCAGGGTCCAGACCCCCAGCCAGGCTAACACACCAGCCTTCCCACCAAAAATCTCCAGCTGATGTGGGGTTTTTCCAGCTTTATTGAGGTACAGCTGACAAATTTGTAAGATATTTACAGTGTGTGTCATGGTGATTTGATATATAGATACACTGTGAAAAGATTCCTCCCATCTAGTTAATTAACACATCAGTCACATCACACATTTATCTCTTTTCCTTTTTTTTTTTTTTTCTGGTGAGAATCTTTAAGTTCTGCTCTCTTAGCAAGGACTTCCCTGGTGGCTCAGACAGCAAAGAATCTGTCTGCAATGCGGAAGACCTGGCTTTGAACCCTGGGTAGAGAAGTTCCCCTGGAATATTCATTGAAAGGACTAATGCTAAAGCTGAGGCTCCAATGCTTTGGCCACCTGATGCAAGGAGCCAACTCATTGGAAAAGACCCTGATGCTGGGAAAGACTGAGAGCAAACAGAGAAAGAGGCAGCAGAGGATGAGATGGTTGGGTGGCATCACCAACTCAATGGACATGAGTTTGAGCAAATTCTGGGAGACGGTGAAGGACAGGGAAGCCTGGTGTGCTGCAGTCCATGGGGGTCACAAAGAGTCGGACACGACTTAGCAAGGGAACGACACGCAACAGCAACCTCAGTCACCATGCTTTATGTCAGGGTCTCACCTCTTATTCATCTGACAGCTAAAGTTTGTTCCCATTCACGAACCTCTCCCTCATCCCCATCACTTCTCCCCGACTCCCGACTGCCCCTGGCAACTACTTTCCTACTTTGTGTCTGTGAATTTGGCTGTTTAAAGAATATTCCACCAAAAAAAAAAAATCCTCCATGTAGAAATGAGACCATGCAGTCCTTGTCTTTCTCTCCCTGACTTATCTCACTTAAGATAATACCCTCAAGAGCCAGCCATCCTTCTTTCTCATGCCTGGATGATATTTTGATTGCTTTTTTTCCCCATTAATTTTGCTGCACTGGCTACCGTCAGTCCCCACCAGAGCTAAAAGAAGACGTACCCACTGGCCCCTTCCCACATTCCCCTCTCATATGGCCCCTCCAGGCCTGGCACCGACCAACTGGAGGCCAGCCTTGCCCTGGGACACCAAAGACACCAGGACTCAACGGTGTGCCCCCTTCCTGGCACGTCCCTCTTCCGCTCGGATAGTCAACCCTCCTGAGCCTCATTTCCTCACCTGAGAAATGGGACAACACCACCTCCTGCAGGGACCTGGCTGGGCCCACGTGCACTCTGTTTAGCAACACACAGCAGGAACTCATTCAGGACGCCCACATCCCAGGCCCCATCCCCGGCAGGTGGGGGGTCAGGGCTGGACACCGGAGTGAACATACAGACCGAACTTCCCATCCTCATGCAGCTGACGCTGCGGGCTGTAGTTCTCAAGGCAGGGGCAGTTCGGTCTCCCGGAGGCCACCGGGCCGGGTGGAGATGTGTCTGGTTTTCACAAAGCTGGGGGCGGGCCTGCTTGTGGCCTCTACTGGGTGGAGGACACGGACTGGTAACACACAGGACAGGCGCCCCCAGGGAGTTCCCCAGCCCCAAACATCCAGAGAGCCCCGGCAGAGGAGCACTGCTCTGGGGAGAGACGGTAGACCACATGAACGAGGAAGGCCAGCAATTGCTAGAAGGTGCTGAGCGCGAAGGAGGCAGCCCCACGCACGCAAGCAGGCAGATGAGCTTCCTCTTGCCCAGCACAGCAAGCATGAGGCTTCAAGGAGGGGAAACGCTCCCAGGCCTGAGACCCAGAGGCACGCTGCCCGTCTGGCATTAAACCAGGCCACAGACAGTCCACAGCCACTGCGGGCTGGCGTGCCGAGGCCCCTGCTGCAGCCTTCGCCGCCGGCCCCAGGGGCCCAGAGGTAACTGTGTATTCTTCAGCAGGTGGCCTGACCTGCTCTCCCAGATGTAACATGGGAACCCTGGTGGGACTCTTTTGGGGTCAAATGGGACCTGGTCGTATGAGGTGCTTAGCCAAGGTCACTGGTGTTATGGTACACAGCGGTGGGGGTGGGGGCATGGAAGGTTGTGGAACGCTGAAAGGAGGGAATGGTGAGTCTGCCAGGACACAGAGGAGCTTAGAGAAGCTTCCCTGAGGAAGGAGCACCCACCCTGGGCTCTCACACCAGGTAAGCAGATCAGGAAGGAAGATAAGACAAACGGACTCACGGAGTGGGTGTCGCTGGTGTGTACGTGTGTGTTTGTGAAGACAAAGCAGGGGACGGGGTAGGACACAACCCTGGGCTTCAGCCCCTACAAAGCAGTGATTGCCACGCCCAGGACACTACTTCATCCTCACCTCCTAACTGCCCCTCACGGTCTCGTCTCAACTCAGCAGCCAGAGGTTCCTTGAAACCTAAAGTCAGACGTTACCCTCTCATCACAGGCAGTATACAAGCCAGGTCCTTTCAAAACCCGACATCTGCCCCACACAGCCCTCATCCCACGAGCCCCCCTCTCCTGTGCCCCCCACACCCGCTGCTCCAGCCACATGGGCCTCCTCGCCCCCTCCAGAAACACTAGTGCCTCAGGGCCTTCGCACCTGCTGTGCCCTCAACCAGGAGTTCACTCCCATCAGTACTCCAGGGTTCGCTCCACCCTCCTCCAGGGCTTTGTGCAGGCAGTGATGATGTCACAGAGAACATGACCTCTGAGCTGGGTGGGCCTTGAGGGGTGAGTAGAAGTTTGCCAAATGGAGGAAGAGCAGCCTCTTCTGGAAGAGGGGTCCTGCATGGACAGAGGGTGCTGCGTGGGAGAGCAGGGCAGACCCGGGTCCGGGGCCCAGCAGGGAGACCTGCTGGAGCTGACCCAGAGGAGAGAGCCAAGGAGGAGTAGCCACGTCTCAAAGGTGTGGAGGCTGGAGCCCGGGAGCCAGCAAGGAGGGGACTCTGAGGGTCAGCCCCACCTAGGAACAGCTGCGGCATCCCCTCGTTTTCCTTCACAGGTAAGTTGGCATCACTCTAAGTTATTGCGCTTATCCACTCTATAACCTTTTTTTTTTTGAGTGTAATTACTTTTGGAGTATATACGCAAGCCAAGAAGCAACAGTTAGAACTGGACATGGAACAACAGACTGGTTTAAAATTGGAAAAGGAGTATGTCAAGGCTGTATATTGTCACCCTGCTTATTTAACTTGTATGCAGAGCACATCGTGTGAAATACTGGGCTGGATGAAGCACAACCTGGAATCAAGATTGCCAGGAGAAATAGCAACAATCTCAGATATGCAGATGACACCACCATAATGGCAGAAAGCAAAGAGGAACTAAGAGCCTCTTGATGAAGACGAAAGTTCAGTTCAGCTCAGTCGTGTTCAACTCTTTGCCACCCCATGGACTGTAGCACACCAGGCCTCCCTGTCCATTACCAACTCCCGGAGCTTGCTCAAATTCATATCCATCGAATTGGTGATGCCATCCAACCATCTCATTCTCTGTCATCCCCTTCTCCTCCTGCCCTCAATCTTTCCCAGTATCAAGGTCATTTCAAATGAGTCAGCTCTTCCCAACAGGTGGCCAAAGTACTGGAGTTTCAGCTTCAACATCAGTCCTTCCAATGAATATTCAGGGCTGATTTCCTTTAGGATGAACTGGTTGAATCTCCTTACAGTCCAAGGGACTCTCAAGAGTCTTCTCCAACACCACAGTTCAAAAGCATCAATTCTTCAGCGCTCAGCTTTCTTTATAGTCCAACTCTCACATCCATACATGACTACTAGAAAAACCATAGCCTTGACTAGAAGACCCTGCCAAGCCTGTTTCCAAGAGGGTGGCACCAATTTGCACTCCCATCTGCTACAGACAAGCCTCCTGATTAGTTCACCTCCCTGCTAATGACTGGTCTGTGCACAGGCATGTGATGTCCATCTGGCCAATGAGGTTTGAGGAAAGGACTGCCCAAGGCATGCTGGGAGGTTCCCTTAATTCCCAATAACTCAAGGAAGAGACCAGCTCTCCTCTTCCTGTGGACACCCTTGTGTCTGAATGAGATGCTCCACCCACCTTGTGACCATCAGGAGGGCCCAGCCGAGCAGAAAGATGGAACAGCCTGGGTCCTAGAGTCCATCACGGAGCCCCTGAATGAACCACCCCTGGAGCTGCCCTGCCTTTGGACTTCTGCTTGTTACCAGGAACTGTGAACCTTCCTTGTTGCTTCGGTCATTCTGAGCTGAGTTTACTGTTACTTTTTCAAGTAACAGCTGCCTGCCCGCCTCATTGTCCAGTAAATCTGCGGTGACTCACTCTCCTCTTCAGCAAATTCTTTCTGCTCGAATCAGCCAGAGTGGGTTTTGGTTACTTGCAGCTTAAACTCTGATGATTCAGAGGAGAGTCTGAATGCAGGTCTGTTTGCCAACAGGCAATGGTATTGAGACAGGGATGAGAGAGCATGCCTGAGGTGGAGATGGGAGAAGGTGGAGCTCCAAGGGATGGGAACCAGGGAGATCACAGGGCAAGAACGCAGCTGGGGGCACATACTGGAGGGACCTGAACACTGAGCAGGGAGAATGCTGACTTTGTTCTTAAAGTCGTGTGATTTTGACTGAAAGGGTCACCTACTAGAATTTACGTTTTAGGGAATTTACCTGGATGAGATACTTAGGGGCCTTGGGGAAAGGGTCTGGCATCTTCTGAGCTCCTACTGTGTGGGTGATCAGGTCCCCACACCATCTCAGCAAATCCACACAAATCCCCTCTGGGGGAGAGATTAATCTCTTTTCCAGATGAGAGACCTGGGGTGCAAGTCCAGGAAGCGAGCGAGCCACACTGGCCAGCTGGTCAGGGCACAGGGAGAATCGACAGACACCAGACAGGCTTTTTCAATCCCATCCTGCTGTATTCCCACGCGTCGGAAGAGGGTTTGTACTCCCGGTCTGATCCTCCAAAAATCATCTGTGCTGCTCCAGGGAGGGGGAAACCTCTACCCCAATCAGCGTCACGTTTCTGTAGCTCTTAAAAGCGAGTGACCAGGTCAGGAGTTTTACGTCTGTCTCGTCTCACAGCTGCCGAGGCCGATAAGTGATTTTCCGTCTTCTCATGCAACACTGATTTAAAAACAAAGCCTTTGCCAGGTGACAATGCTTGTCTGTGTGTCGTAAAGGAAGCTGAAGACATTTCAGAACAAAGCTGGAGCAGTGAGGGAGCAACCGGGCGATGGCGGGGCGGCGGGGGTTGTTCTTAGCCCCCTGCCTGGGAGGCAGAGTCCAGAACGGGTGCTGCTTCTGCAGAAGCTACAGAGAGGGGAGTCTGCCAGAAAACCCCAAACTGAGCTCACTGCCAGCCTCTTCCCAGCCTGAGCAGGGTGCATGGACCATGGGAACTGTGATGATTTAGCAGAAACCAAGGGACCAGCGCAATGGTAAAGAACCCCCCTGCCAGTGCGGGAGACTGAGTCGCAGGTTTGATCCCCAGGTTGGGAAAATTCCCTGGAGTAGGAACTGGCAACCCACTCCAGGATTCTTGCCTGGAGAATCCCATGGACAGAGGAGCCTGGCGGGCTACAGTCCAGGGTGTCACAGCAGAGTTGGACAGGACTGAACACACGCATGCACGTGCAGGGAGAGTTATGGAGAAGCAGCAATTCCAAACGCCTGTAGGGGCCAGGCACTCTGGGGACAGATGCTGCCTGACTGATTCTGCTGACCATCCCCTAAGGTGAGTGCTGCCCTTGCCATCCCCGTTGTACAGGTACAGGGGGTCACAGCAGAGTTGGACAGGACTGAACACACGCATGCACGTGCAGGGAGAGTTATGGAGAAGCAGCAATTCCAAACGCCTGTAGGGGCCAGGCACTCTGGGGACAGATGCTGCCTGACTGATTCTGCTGACCATCCCCTAAGGTGAGTGCTGCCCTTGCCATCCCCGTTGTACAGGTGGGAAACTGAGGCCAAGGGTCTCTGCGGGACTTGCTCACACAGCTGGCAGGACCTGGACCCGAGCCAGGGCTGTCTGATTCTGAATCCAGTCCCACTTACTGGCCACTCACTGTGTGTGCACAAAGTGATCAGGGAGGATTCATGGAGGAGGAAGCATTTGTGCTGAGCTCTGATGGGTAAGTAAGAGCCAGAGGCGTTAAGGGCAGAGAAAGGCCTTTCCCAGAAAGGGGAGAAGTGTGAGCTGAGGCACAGAGGTGAACAGCCAGGAAGACAAAGCTGCAGGTCAGCATAGAGTCCCTTCAACCCTCCATGAACCTCTCCTTTAAACTCATTTCAAGGCGGAAAGCTGGGAGAAGCTACGTCCCAAAGGAAGATTTGGGACTCAATTTCTCCCTGGAACAAAACTCTCAGGCCAAGATTTTAAAATTCTTTTCCTCTTGGGAAAAAAAAAAAAAAAATCTCCGGTTTCAAGTCTACGTTTTTGGCAACCTCACTGCCAGAGCCTCTTTCCATTCAGGAGAAACGTTGTATCCCCAGCATCCGATGGGGAATGAGGTCTGGGAGGCGGTGAACAGACAGGGTGGGCGCAGAGAAGGAAAAGGCAGAAAGGAGGCCTGTGAGGGGCTCGGATACAGCGTTGGGGGGCGGGGGGAGGGCGGGCTGGGGCACAACAGAGGGAAGGAAAGGAACGCCCACTGAGCACCCACTACACGCAAACGCCACTGGGGGTGCCGCTGCTCACGCCCGCCTGGCAGCCTGCTTGACCTGATGACATCCCAAACTCCAGTCTGCCTTCTGGCTGGCCAGCATTCAGAAAGCACCGCCTGGGTGCGTGATGCTCCCTTGTACCAGAAGAAAGAGTTCAGCCTCTGTGACTCCTTCCCCATCAGGAGAACAAATGTACTTCCTTGGTCAGAAGGAACCCACAGAGCAGTGAGATGGGACATTAATTAACGGAAGACATCCCCCAACAGAAGGAGGGCTTGTGTGGGCAGACCCAGCAGCCGGTGAGGGGCAGCAGAGGCCAGCAGGTGGCCTCGGGGGAAAGGCCAGTGCTTCAAAGACTCTGGGCACCTGCTCTTCATGGGGGCTGGGACCGCAGGAGACTCAGACACAGGCAGTGAGAAGCGCACAGTGCATACCCAGGCAGCGTGTGTGGAGGGCACCCCTCTGCCTCACCAGCTCTGGTGTGAGGCCGTGGCGTGTTAGAGGACGTGATGCAGAAGCGTTCAATGCACCTGCCTTGTGAAACTTGGCCTCCTGTGCTCTGGAGCCCCGCCATGAGCCTGGCTCCCAGAATGACACCTGGAAGAAACCTGAAGCCAACCCAGGGCTGGGAGCCAAGCCCTGCTGACCCACAGCCTTGGCCAGACGTGCCACAGCCATCCCGCAGAGCCATGAGTAAGAAAATAAGTACTTCCTGTAATAAGCCACCTAATCTGGGGGGGGGGGGATAATTTGTTATGTAGCATGATTGGGGCAATAACTGACTGATACATGATGACATGGTGCCATCAGTGCTTGTCTGGAAGGCTCCTCTGTCCATGGGATTCTCCAAGCAAGAATACTGGAGTGGGTAGCCATGCCCTTCTCCAGGGGATCTTCCCGACCCAGGGATCAAACCTGGGTCTCTCACATGGCAGTCAGATTATTTACCATCTGAGCCACCAGGGAAGCCCCTTTTGGAAGTAAATGCAGGCGAGCTCAAAGGAAGCCCTGAGCAGTTAGAGAAGGGTTCTGGGAGGAGGTGACACATGGACTGAGCCTTGAAGGGTAAGCAGGAAGAGAAAGCTGGAAGTCTCTCTCAACTGACGGAGTGACCGCAGACAAGGAGCTGAGGCAGGGAAGAGCACGGACTCTGTAGGGAAGCTGCACGAGAGGGTGGGGTAGTCAAGGCTCGCGGGCCGTGCCCATCACGACCACAGCCTGGCTGGACCACTGCAGAACAGGAAACCCGTGCGCTCCCTGGCAACCATCAAGCCTGAGCAGTGATTCTGCCTTAGAGAGCGAATGGCCACCCCCGTTCTGCCCTGGGAGATGTTCTGTTGCCCAGTGTCCCCACAGCCCCGGCTCAGTGCTCCATGGAGACGAGTCTGCTGGGCCACAGGTCTCCATGGCCGCCTGAGATGAGCGCTGGGGAGAAGGCCATCTCTCCAGGGGGCCGACCCCTCCACGGCCCGCCTCTTTCTGGTGCCACTTGAGGAGCCTGGGGACAGTCTGAGGGGTTCAACAGCCATGAGCCCAGACAGGCCCAGGCTGCTTTAATTACCTAGTTCCCTCAAAACCTAGGCAGTTCCCAGTCCACGCCACGTGCACACATCCAGAGCCATGCCTAGGCTCGAAGCCTGAGCATCTCAGTGTGTCCACCCTGTGCTGTGCCCATAGCCCTGGCCTCAGCCCAGCCATGTTTGTCCTGAGGTCATTCAAGACACCACACTCCGGAGAGAAAGACCACTTTCAGCTGATTATTACCGGGAGTCTCTTTCAAGGGTCTGCTAGCAGGAGGACTGGGGCACCTGGCCCATTTCCTGCTATGGCTGTGCCCACCCAGGTCGAGCTGCCCACGTCACCTTCAGTTGGGGTGGGAAAGCACTGACCCTTTCACCCCTGGAGGCCTGAGCTGGTGAAGGTAGACAGCAGGCACAGCCTCGTATGCACTGTCCTCCTCCACCCCTCCTCATAGACGGGCCAGCTCTAGTCTCAGCTCACACGTGTCTTGAGACACCAGCATGCACCAACATCTGAGCCTTGCCCTCCACCCTCTCGCTCTACGACCCACACAGCACAGCCGAGGACCATCAGACAAAACCTCCTCCGCCACATTGCACGGGTCTCCAGCCTTCCAACCATGATGGGTCTGCCCAAACAGCTCCTCCTTCCTTTCCCATTCAGCCAAGCCCACAGTCTCCATTTTGTTTCTCATCACGTCCACCTCTGGCCACCAAAGTCTGCTTTGGCCAGGATTCCATTCGGCAGCTCCTAACAGCAGCCCCCTTTGCACAGTCAGAGCCCCGGGCGGGGCTGGGGCTGCACCAGGCACTGCCCATCCCCCCTGGTGCCCACAGGCCCTGGGGACCCTCCCAGGGAGGAGGATGGGCCCTTGGAAGGGCCCTGGCGGGAAGGTGGGGGGGGTGGACTTTCCACTTTCACCAGGGGGTGAGATTTCAAAAACCACATCGAGGGGACTGACCCCCTAGACTCCCCATCAAGGGCGGAGGTGGCCGGCCTTCAATCCCCACCCCTGCTCAGGACAGGCCTCTGCACCCGAGGCCACGAGCCTGCGGGACAGCCCACATTCCAGGAGGGTCCAGGCTGCAGCAAAAGGACCTGACGCTTCTCAGCTCGAAGGGGCCTTCGAGCTCCAGAGCCCTCTGCCAGGCTGGACGGGGCTGCCCTGGGCCTGGGCTCCGCTGAACAACTTCTACCGAATCCTGCTTCCCTCCTCTCCCTTTCCTGGGGCTTGGTTCCCAAAGGCACCCCAGATACAGCCCCAGCTCATCAGTGCCACCTCGGGTCAGCTTCCCAGGGGGCCCAGCCTGGGACTCCAAGATGTAGCCCCTGTGTCCCCGGAGAATGCTGGATGCTCTCAGGGACGACTCTGGAGGAACAGCCAAGACCCAATGGCAGACTCAGGGGGAAGCACAAGGGCGGCCCCAGGATCCAGAGGGGTGAAGACCCCCCCAGCGTCCAGGGAGGACAGGTCCTGGGGCCCAGGGTGCAGCCGGGAGACAGGACGGGGCGGGCGGCCGGGGCGGGGCCTGACCAGCCCAGCCTCTTCGGCGGAGCATTCACCTGTGCACACACACCCGCGGCTGCTGGGGCAGCCCTCCAAACCCAAAGAATTGGGACAACCCTGTCCGCATGCGGGAAAGAGACACACAGGCTGGCTGCCCAGGAGGCGGTGCTGGGCACGGCATTTCAGTCATCAGGTGTCTGAATAGCCGTGCCATCTGGAGAGACGTGGCAAACCATCACCCCCACCTGCTTGGACCCCAGCCCCTGGGCTGTAGGAGCCCCTTGGCCGCCTGAGGTCCTAGGAGCCTGTGAACGTGGCTGTCACATTACAAATGCCCAAACCCCCGTCTCTGTGTAGCTGCCGTGACCTGAATCCAGGAGCCTCTGCCTGGGGACCGAGACCCCAGCATGCTCGGGCAGCAGCAGGGGTGGCAAAGGCTTGGCCCCTCCAGCTGGGGCAGAAGACAGGCCCCAGAGAGGGGCTTCGGGGTCACCGTGGAGGCGAGGGGCCCCTCAGGGGCACAGAGGAGCTGAACTTGGAGGTGGAGGCTGGGAACGGGGGCGCGGGGGAGGCTGGTCTCTCCTGAGTTCACCCTGGGATGCTCCATCAGGGCCGGCAGGGCCAGAGGAACAGAGAAGAATGCCTCCGGCCAAGAGCCAGGGAGATGTGGGGAGGAAACCCCTGCCTTGGCCTCGTCACTGTTCTTATCTCCATTCCTTGGAACAAGCTGTGTCCCCCACTGTGAGGCTTTGGAAGGCTCGCTCTCCCACCACCCTTTCTTAGATAATAAGCAGGCTAGATAAGCACCAATCCAGGGCTCCTCAGGAAGTCCCAGAACTTGTTCAGGGACCCAGACTCTTTCTGTCTCTAGGATCCCAGGGGTATGTTCTCTCCTGATGATCACAGGATGGCTGCCAGGACACCAGGCATCATGTCGCCATTCCAGGCAGGAGGGAAGAGAACAGGCTAAGTAACAAAAGATGTTCCTGAAGCCCCACCCAGGAATTCCACTCACATTCTCATGGCCAGCACTGAGTCACGTGGCCACCCACATGGCAACCAAGCCTGAGAAGTCTGCATTTTATCCAGACATGATGCGCCCCCCCTCCAACACAAAACCAGGGTTCTGCCTGATGTAAAGAGAGAAGGGAATATTGGGTAGGGGACTCAGCCTCTTCCAACTGTGGAGGGGGCGTGGGAACGCTCAGAATGGAGGTGGGAGCCCAGGGAGGGGGCCAGGCAATGGCCCAGATGACAGCTGGGAAGACCTCGGGGATGGAGCAGGGGGAGCGGACTGTACGCCCCACAGCAGGGCCGCCCCACACTGGTCCATGGGAGGAACGAGCTGGAGAGGCCGATGCTGCAGGTGGGTTCCCCCGCAGCCCATGACCTTGCGAAGCTGGGTGTATGGGGCCATCTGCACACCCCCACGCCCCGTCCCCAGCCACCCTCATGTGTCCCCCACCCCGCCTCTCCATCCTCCCACCCCAGGGGGCCTACTGGCCTCTCCCTGGCATCCTGTCCTGGGTGCCCAACCCAGACCCAGCCCAGGCCCAGAGGAGGGCAGGCAGGGGCAGCCTGGGCAGGATGGGCCCAGGGCGGCAAGGTGGGCCTGCAGGGGCACACAGGATCCTTCGTTTTATAAAGACTCCCAAACCCACTCCTTTCCCTGTGCGGGTGGCGCGCCCATGTTAAAGCCGCCTCAGACTGGAGGACTGTGGCCGTGGGTGGGTTGGGTGGTTTTCTCAGTATTCTCCCAGGTTTAATCCTTTAGTCCAATTGCTCAGTCGTGTCTGACTCTTTGAGACCCCATGAACTGCAGCATGCCAGGCCTCCCTGTCCATCACCAATTCCCGAAGTTTACTCAAACTCATGTCCATTGAGTCGGTGATGCCATCCAACCATCTCATCCTCTGTCGTCCCCTTCTCCTCCTGCCTTTAATCCTTTGGCGTTGGCCAAAACCTCTGCCTCAGAAGCTGCCCAATCTCCAGCAGCTTTGCAGCTCTGCCTTCTTGCTTGGCCGGGGTGGGACTGCGTGTGAGTGCTGGTGGGGGGAGCAGAGCGCCCTGACCGGGATCTGAGCCGGACTTTCTCCCTGCAGTGCCCCCCTGCCCCCTGCAGTCAACAAGGGAAAGACCCTGCAGGGGCATTTGTTTGCCTGGAGCCGCCTCAGGTCCCCTCTGTGGCAGCCCTTGCCGGCAGGCCTACCTGCAGAGCCTCCACCTCTGCCACCCCCACAGCCCCAGCCCTGAAAGGACACACAGTCACATGCAACTTGCACACACACGCCTGTGTACACATACACCACACGTGCATATCCACATGCACACACATGTGCAGGTACACACACCACACACACACGCCTGGATGTATGTGTACACATCACACATACCTGGATGTATGTGTACACATCACACACACTTGCGCAGATAAACACCACACACGCCTGGATGTATGTGTATACACGTGCGTGCACACACACAGATACACACCACACACGTGCTTGGATGTATGTGTACACACATGTATGTACACGCACACACATCACACACATGCCTGGATATATATGTGCACATCACACACATGTACACACGTGTACACATATGCACAGGCACACACACCACACAAACATGCCTGGATGTATGTGTACCCACATTACATACACATGTGCACATGTGCACATGTATGCACAGGTGCACACACCATATACACATGCTCGAGTGTATTGTGTACACATTATGCACATATGTATGTGCTCACGCACATATCCCCAGGTACACACCACATGCACATGCCCTGGTGCACACACTATACACACGTGCACATGTGTACACACATTGCATCCGCACATGTGGGTGTATACATTATACACACACGCTTGTGTGCACGTGTGCATGTGTGCACATGCATGCATGCACGTGTTCACATGTGCACACCATTACACATGTGCATGCTCACATATTCACATACATGTTCTTCTCCACATGTTCTCATGTGGAGAGCACACAGCCACCCTGCCAGGATGTCCTGGCTCTGGCCCAGTGGCCCTGCTGCGGCCACACCACATGGCCGGCCTCCTCTCCCTCCTCATCACGCAGGGCAGGGCCGCCCACCACACGCCTTCTCCCACTGGGCCGTCTCCCCCAGGCTGCTTCCCTGTGCAGGCGCCACGGTCCCAGCCCCAATCCAGCAGACTCCCTAGGCAGTGCCTCTGCTCCCGCCGCCCCAGCACTGCCAAGACCCTCCACAGCTGGCAGGCCAGCATCCTCTCCCGGCCGCTCGGGAGCAGTCTGGCTGCCCCTGTCTCTGTCAGAACATTCTGGCTGTCTTTGGGGGTCCCAGTGCCGCCCTCACCTCCCACCCCCAGGGGCCTTCTCGGGTCAGAGTCAGAACTCCACCGTCACTCCCTCCCTGCTCAAGGCCCAGGGTTCAGCCTCCTGCCCTTCCTCTGGAGGTGCCACAGCCTTGGGGGCCTCTCCATTTCTGGTCCAGCTGTGTGTCTTAACCAATCTGAGTCTCAGTAGCCACACCTTAGGACAGGGATGCTGGACTCTGCCTCAGTTGTGCACTCAGCCTTGGCCCAATCATTGCATGCAGGCACACAGGGTGCTCTGGCCTGCCTGCTGGGGACTTGTTCCCAGTTTGTGTCAGGGAGGTCATGGCCGCTCTCTGAAAACCCCTCTGGGGGTGGAAGCATAGAGGAGTCCCCAAAACTTAGGGACACTGGACAGACAAATAGGGGTTGATGACCCTTTCTCTCCAGGATGGGGGTCATGAGGATCGTGCCCATATGGTGTTTTTACCTTTTCTGAGACATTAACAGCCACCCCTTTCAAACAAAAGTCCTTCCCTGGGTGCAGGCTGGATGCTGGCTAGAAACCTCTTGGTTTTAGCTTAATTTCCAGAAGGGCTGGTTTCTGGACCTGGATGTGGAAGGAGGCGTGGACCAAATTAAAGGAAGTGGGTCTGGACAGAAACTCGCTGTCTGCAGAAGGTGCAGGTGGGACCCAAAAGCAGGAGATGCCCCGTAAAAATCCCACTCAGCTGCTTTACTACCAAATTCTTATTCCCCCAGATAGTTCCTCCCGTGTGCGTGCACACACGTGCACGAACACACACTTATGCACATGCATGTGCATGTGTGTGCACACACATGCACTCACACACCCACACGCGCATACACGTGTGTGCACATGAACATGTGTGCACACGCATGTGTGACACGTGTACATGGGGTGTGCGTGTGTGCACACGCACACCTGTGTTCACACACAGACTTCAAGGTGACTTCTGCATTGCCAGGCTCCAGCTGGAAGCACTCCGGGTGGTGGGGTGCTCAGGGCGTGGAGTGGCATCCTTGTTAAGGAGAATCAGGCAGCCTCGTGTTGCCCTCATGCACTGGGACAGGGCAGGGGCCTTGGTCCCCGTTACCTCGTTCAGTGCACACAGAACCCGCCATACATGTGGGGAGGCACCACACACCTGCGTCTTCCAGTCACACGCTGTACACGTGCAGCAAAAGGTCACTCTGGCTCCTCCTCCCCGCCCTGCCTCTCTTTCTGTCCACACACCTCACAAAGTTGAGGTGACACCTTGGCTTCAAGTTCCCAGCACACAGTTCGATGGTGGAGGTCACATGGAGACCAAGGAACCCGGGGAGGGGAGGAAAGGCAGGGAGAACCCAGGAGGTATCAGGCTTACCCGGGTCCCAAGGATACACGTTTGCAAGAGATTCCGGAATCCTAGCAATGTTCACTGATACAACAATGGGGAAAATTGAGCTGTTGTCCTGGGCAGTAACTGAAAGATGCAATCTAGCAGAAACCCATTATCCTGCAAGTATTTCCAATGGAATTGCCCCAGAAAGGGTGCTTCAAATTTAATGACCTGCCCCCATCACCATGCTGAGTTTCACATGATGGTTAACACCCAGTGCCCGTTTTCAGAGTTCTCCACTTAACAAATACTCACTGAAAGCTCTGCCCCGCCCAGCGCCCTGGGCACTGCTGCTTCAGCCGTGACCAAGACACACAGGACCAACCCCAGCCTCACGGGGCTAATGCTTTAGAGGAAAACAGTGAAAGGAATGCCGGGGAGGTTGCTCCTCTCATCTGTTCTCTGAGCAGCTTGGGAAGAGCAGCCGCGGTGCCCAGCCTCTGCCTTTACTATGGCCTGCACGCAGGTGTCTTGGGTTGAACAAATGAATAAACAAATGGAAACTAAAATGAGACCTGTGGAACCAATTTGCCAGATAGGAAGAAGGTAACCCAAACACATATCACCAAGATTACAGCAGCAGCCCAGAAGTAGCTGATCCATCCCAGCCCCGCTTTACTCTCCAGCCGAATCTCTCTCTCGTGGGCTGCTTTCTCTCTTCGGCAGCATTGCAGTTTTAGCAAAAAAAAAAAAAAAAAAAAACACAAGTGCTCAGTGACTTCAGTCGTGTCTGACTCTTGGCTGCCGGGGTCCAGCCCCAGTGGAACCAGGGTGATTCGAAGGAGAGACGGAGTAGGCGAGGAAAAAACTTATATAGAAATATAAAGGAGATTAGAAAAAATAGTATAGTAGGAAAATTAAGTGGAGAAAAGAGGCTGAATAACTTGGTTTACGGGGAAGGCCAATAAAGCTCCAGACAAGGAGCTTGCACGTGGGGCCGCCGGCACCCGCTTGAATAGCGGAGAGTGCCCCTCCTTGGGCACTCTCTCTCACGGATCTT
>SJYR01001680.1:371446-415594 GCA_006410655.1 Kobus ellipsiprymnus
TTTGTACGTGAGTTACTTAACTTTTTAATTAGCTATTCTCATTGTGAGACTGACAGTTAACATTAGGGGAAGCTGATGTTTGGCCATTCTGAAACTGTCCCACAGTTAATCATAGAGAGGGAGGGATGCTTGGCGGGGTCAGGTGCACCTGGGCCCACACTTCAAGCAAGTGCGGGGCTGGAAGGGGAGCTCCTCCAACCACGTGGGGCCACTGGGGTTCCATCTTTCCATCTGGGGCTGACATTCCCTATTTCTGCTTCTCCAGAGTGATGAAAATATGAACTTGCCCAAGAACTTCCAGTGAGAGCTGGAGTGTGACTCTCCTCCACCCAAAATGTTGCCACCAGTGAGAGCATGTCCATACGGTCACGTGTACACATGTGTTCACAGCAGCACCTCCCACAGAAGCCAAACGGTGGAAACTACACTCCTCCACATGGGATGAACGGGTGAACCAGACATGGTCCATCCATAAGATGGAATACTATTCAGCCACAAAAAAGAGCAGGGTGGACTTCGGCTGCAACATGGATGAAACTCCAGGACAAGATGCTCAGCCGGACACAAAAGGCCACACCCCAGGGATTCCATTCCTGTGAAGTGTCCAGAACAGGGAAACCTGCTGAGACAGAAAGCTCTGCTGCTCGGGGCTCGGGCAGCGCAATGGGAGTGACCAAGGCTAAAGGGTGCGGGTTTCTTTCTGAGATGATGAAACTGCTCTATAACTGACTGTGGTTGCAAAACCATCGAATATATTAAACCTGTTTAATTGTCTGTTTAATGGGTGGAGTAAATGGTACGAGAATTAAGCCTCAATAAAACTGTTTAAATTTCTTTATTAATTTTTACTGGAGCACAGTTGCGTTACAATGTCATGTTTAAATTTTTTTTAAAAAAAAAAAGACGCCATGGCCTGTGTGTGCCTGGCCTCCTCTCACCCCCCTCCCGCCAGCCAGGCCCCTCCTGCCTTCGTGGCCCCCGTCTCCTCCCAGAATTTTCTGGCCCCAGGTTCAGCCGCCTCACCCTGTCCCTGGGGGCTGCCCATGCCCCCCACCCTTCCCCGCATCCTCTAACACACATGGCAGCAGATGACTTGCTTTGTTCCTTGCTTGCCATCACTTCTCCCCCCCTGGAGCATAAGCCCCACTCAGGGAAGAGGGGCTGTCTGTGTTGCTGCCAGCTGTATCCCCAGCTCCAGAGACAGGGCCGGGTACCCAGCCAGAACTTAAAAATGTATTTGGGAAGTGGAGAAGATCGGGGTGGGTCAGAGGGAACAGAAGCGAGGACCCTGAGTCCCCCCAAAAGAAGCAATGACCGGAGTGTCCTCCAGAAAGAAAGCAGAGGGGCCTGGAGATATGGCGGTCCCCGGCTTCCCTCAGGCGTCCACGTGCAGGTCGGAAGGGCGGCTGCCACCTCACTCCCCACTCTGAGCCACGGCACCCCCACGGGACCTCCCTCCATCCACTCCCCCGATCACACTGCCACCTCCCCGGGCCAGGCCCCGAGCTCTGTCTCTCCGATGAGTAGGCCTTAAAGATGCCGAGGGAAGCCCCCCGACAATCAGCAGCTCCTTAACGTGCCAGCCTCTGCGGGTGGGCGGTGGGGGAGCGTCCCGGGGGCCTGCCTCCCTGCAGGCAGAGTGGGCACGGAAAACCTCAAGGCGGTTTGATTTCTCCTCACTCCCTGGTCTTCCAGGTTGCAAAGCCTCCTTGCCCACGTTGTTTTTATTTAAACCTTACGTCAGCATGGACGTGGCTAGCCCAGCCTGGGGGCGACACCCAGGAGAGGACCCAGAGGAGCACCTCTGCTTGGGAGGAAAAGTTGGCAGAGCTCTACATCTGCACGCTAAAGAACCAAAGTTAAAATATTGTATCAAAAAACAAGAAAGGTTTTCATACACGAATCCCTGCGGATGGTAAACTTCCATGAGGTGCCCGGAAAGGCAGCTATTTCTACTGCAGCCGTCTTCAGAGTGGGCTCGCACATAGAAGATGCAAACTGCGCGGGGCTGGCGCCCACGGTCAGCTTTTCGTTTCCACTCTTGTTTGGGCTCTGCTGCCAGAGCGCTCCCTGCGAGGACTTCGTGCCTTTCCTGCCAGCCTGCCCTCTGTGAGGTCGGCCGCACCTGCAAGTCAAAAATCTGTCCTCTTGGCCCATGACTCGCTCCAGCCCAGGCTTAGAAACTAAGCTAAGTCCCAGAAGGTCTCCAACAATTGGGCCCCTGGGCCAGGGGCGGGGTGCGGAGCTCTGGGATCTGAGTTCTGAGGACCACGGAAGCCTGGACTTCGGGGGGTCAGCTTCCCCAGCTGCCCAGAACTGCTAAATAAAGACCCAGAGGAAGGCAGCCCCCACCGGAGAGAGCAGCAGAGGCGGCCCCCACCCCCAAGCTTGGCAGAGTCTGGAGCCAGCCAACACCTGGCCTTGCTAATTACACGGGCCATCAACTCCCTCCCTGGAGCCCGTGTGAGCTGGGTTTCTGTCACCTGCAAGTGCAGCCAAAAATGCCTCAAACCAGCTGCCTGGGGGATCCTTGTTTTAAAGAACAGCTTGGTGAACCGGGCCCTGTGGACCTGAATTCTGGCACTCGATCTCATGACTCACTGGGTGATCTCAGCCAAGGTGCTGCATCCCCGCGAGACTCAGTTTCTCACCCATAAAATGGAGCTGATGTTCGAGGCTGCTTCCCGGCGCCCATGAGGAAGTGATGAAATAACAGATGAGGCGGCACGCCAGAAGGCCAAAGTGCTGTTCAGAGGAACAGCCGGCATCTCCCACCCAGCGTCACTACCTGCCCGTCCATTTCCACCTGCCGCTCCGGACTCCAGCTCCCTGAGGATAGAAACCTCCCCCTCCTCATAGCTTCGCCCCCGACACCCAGCACCAGGCCTGCTGTGGCTGTCAGTCACTCAGTCGCGTCCGATTCTGTGACCCCATGGTCGGCAGCACGCCAGGCCTCCCTGTCCTTCATCTCCCGGAGCTCGCTCAAGCTCATGTCCATCGAGTCAGTGATGCCATCCAGCCATCTCATCCTCTGTCATCCCCTTCTCCTCCTGCCTTCAGTCTTTCCCAGCATCGGGGTCTTTTCCAGTGAGTCAGCTCTTCACATCAGGTGGCCAAAGGACTGAAGCTTCAGCTTCAGCATCAGTCCTTCCAATGAGGTGCCAGGCCTGGAAGGTGTTAAAAACCTGGGTGGGTTCACACCCCAAAGAACCAAAAGCAGGGACTAGAAGAGATACATGCAGATCCGTGTCCCCAGCAGTGTTATTCACAAGAGCCAAGAGGTGGAAGCAACTCTTATGTCCCCGGATGGATGAATGGATCAGCAAAATGTGGTCCAACCACACAGCAGAACAATATTGTCTTACAAAGGAAGGGAGTTCTGACACTTGCTGCAACACGGATGGACCTTGAGGGCATTCTGCTCAGTGAAGTGACTCACAAAAAGACAAACCCACTTGTAAAAGTCTGGTTCCTCTTATTTAAGTCCTCAGAGCCGTCAAATTCCTGGGGACAGGAAGCAGAATGACGGGCGCCAGGGGCTGGGGCTGGAGGAGCAGGGGCTGTTGTTTGATGGGGACAGAGGTTCAGTTTGAGAAGATGGAAAAACTCTGGAGATGGATGGCAATGATGGTTGTGCAACCACGTGAGTGCACGTAACGCCACTGAACCTCACGCCTAATGGCTGAGGTGGTTTTAGCTTATGGGCATTTTATCACAATTTTTTAAAAACTAGAAAGCAGGGCTTGAAACACACTGAATGGGAGGCATTAAGCAACTTCAGCAAACGAAATAGGGAAGCCCAAAGCAACTTATTTGCCATTAAAATCACTCTTGGAATTGTAACAGGAGTCCTGCTGTGTTTGGCCTTTGCAAATCTCTAGTTGGGAACCAAGCCTGCTCCATAAATGCATCGGGGCCTTGGAGCCACAGTGGTGGAACTGCTTGCAATGAGGCCCTGCCTGGTGAGCATCATTTAATCCCCACACAAAAGGTAGAGACGACGCTCATCCCCAGTGTGAACTTGGCAAAGCCGAGGCTCCGGGCGAGCAGTGCGTCTGTAGCACCAAGAACACACAGCAGAGAGCCCAGCCTCCACGCTTTCTGGATGTCTCTGCATCTACCCCGTAAACAATGCTAACAGCGGAGAATCTTTGGATTGGGAGAGAAACCTTCCACATTTTGTTTACCAGCCTGAGTGGGGCTCAGCTTTTTTCAGCGCACATGTTTTAGTTTAGCCATTTTAAATATATATTCAAACAAGAGATTTTCATTCACATGGGAAGGTAGAATTCCATGAATCAAAAATGTGCAGTGCCTTTGGTTATTTACAAAGAACTTGTACAGTCCCTGATTTATTTGGTCTTCAAAACCACCTAGGAGGCAGGATTCGCCCCCTGTCAGAGGTGGGGTAGGGATGGTGGTAAGATCTCAGCCTTCCTCCCACTGGACAGGGCTGACTCTGGCAGAGCCAGGACCAGTGCGGCACGTGCACCTCCCAATCCCAGGAGCCAGACCTTTCCTTGTCACCTGGCTGCCTCTCACCTTCTTGACCTCTGACCTCCATGCCCCTTTCACACCTGCGTCATCACCCCGCCTGCAGTGCCTACCTTGGAGAAAACTGGAAGGACCCATAAAACCATAACATAAGGGCGGGCTCGTTCAGCTTGGAACCCTGAGCCAGCCGTGTTAAGTCGCTTCAGTCGTGTCGAACTCTTTGCCACCCCATTGCCTGGGACCTGCCAGGCTCCTCTGTCCATGGGCTTCTCTAGCCAAAAATACTGGAGTGGGTTGCCATGCCCTCCTCTGCCCTCCTGCAGGGGATTTTCCCAACCCAGGGATCCAACCCGACAGAGCTCACCAGCCGGAGAGAACCCTCAGCTCCTCCCTCCCCTGCGTTGGCAGGCAGGTCCTTTTCCACTAGCGCCCCCCTGGGAAGCCTCTGGGCACCCCTGAGCACAGGGGAAGGATCGGGGAGGAGGGGTGAAAGGAGGGGGAGGAAGATTAGGGGCACGAGGCCAGCCTAGTATTGACCCAGCAGGGGCTTTGCACATAAATCTCTAATTGCTGGTCATTCAGGGAAAGTAAAGCAGTATCAAATCTGCATCACAGGAGCGCGGAAAGGAACGCACAAGAATCCCCAAGGCCAACAGCCGGGGCCCAGGAGGCAAGTGGCCGGCACGCAGGGCCCGGGCCCTGGCTCCGGCAGCACCGGGGGTGGACAAATCCCAGCCTGGCCTTGGGGAGCCCGTGGACATCGGAGCGCGCACGGCGCACTGGCGGACCGAGAGCTTCCCTGACGACCCGCCGGGCCCCCCTGCTCAGACTGCAGACAGCTGGGGAGCTCACTCCGTTCTCCCACGCTCCCCGCCAGGTGGGGGCCAGAAGGTAGCAGAAGCGGAGGTGGGCCGCGGAGGGGGAACCCGCGGGACAGGAGGGACCCAGAGCCCCGAGCCGCCCACCCCCAGCACTGACCCGCCTCTCCCTGGTGGGAGGGGTTAGGGAGGCTGCGGGGTGGGGATGGGGCCTGAGGCCCGAAGCGGAGGCGGAGCCCGGAGGCAGCCCCACCACCCCCGCCACCCCTCCCCACACCCTCCCAACACACATCCCAACCCCCGGTGGAGTGCAGAGCAGGGATGGGGCCGGAGCCAAAACCCATTCCAGCGGCCTGGTGTTTAGGGAGAAAAGCAGGGAAGAGCTGACCTCACAGAGGAAACTGAGGACCAGACCCTGGGCCCCCGAAACTGCGCCGCAGAGGCGCGTGCGTGCTGCGTGCTAAGTCCCTTGCTCGCGTCTGACTCCTCTTTGAGACCACGGCCTGTAGCCTGCCAGACCACTCCTCTGTCCATGGGATTCTCCAGGTAGGAACGCTGGAGTGGGTTGCCTGCCTTCCTCCGGGGTATCTTCCTGAGCCAGGGTGGAGCCTGTGTTTCTTCCGTGGCCTGCATGGCAGGCGGGTTCTTTACCCCTAGTGCCACCTGGGAAGCCCGGGAAGCAGAGGTCATCTCCCGTAAATGTAATGAGGAGGCGTGGCAGGCAGCTGGTTGCCAAGGCGCGATGTGCCTTTTAGAAAGATGCACTGGGTACCGCATAGAAGGTAGGTTAGAGGAGAGGCATCTTAGACCACTAGGGCGGTGACCGTGGGGCTGGACACATTCAGGTGGACTGTTCTGGAAACTTCCCTCCCGGTGATCATAGAAGCTGCATTGCAGGTGCTCAGAGCAGGCGCCACTCTGCCCTGTAACCCACCGCCAATAAAGAAGCGCTCACCCATTGCTTCCTGGTGACTTCCTGGTGGCTCAGACGGTAAAGCGTTTGTCTACAAGGCGGCAGACCCGGGTTCGATCCCTGGGTTGGGAAGATCCCCTGGAGGAGGAAATGGCAATCCACTCCAGGACTATTTGCCTGTAAAATCCCATGGACAGAGGAGCCTGGTAGGCTACAACCCATGGGGTCGCAAAGAGTCGGACACGACTGAGCGACTTCACTTCACTTCACTTCACCCATTGCTTCACACCAGCAGGGGAGACAGAAATAGCAAGCGATCCAGGTAACCCTGGAGGAGGAAATGGCAGCCCACTCCAGTATTCTCACCTGGGAAATTCCATGGGCAGAGGAGCCTGGTGGGCTACCGTCCACGGGGCCACAGAGTCAGACGTGACTGAGCGACCGAGCAGAGAAACGTGGGTAAACCAACAGAAGCTGCCCCAAAGGGCACACAGCACTCCAGCGCTCAGTACTGCACCCATAAAGAGGGGTCTCCCGTGAACTGAACGTTTTGTCCCCCAAAATTCCTACGTTGAGGCCCTAACATATTGCCCCCCAACTTCTTGCATGAGGTGGTATTTGGAGGTGGGCCTTTGGGTGATTAGGTCATGAGGGTGGGGTCCCTGATGGGATTCGTGCCCGCCTCAGAGGAGGAGACACACAGGGAGAAGGCAGCCATCCCCAAGGTAGGAAGAGAAATTCCCTAGAAGCCCGACCATGCTGCCCCCCCCAGCCTTGGACCGGGAGTGTCCAGAGCTGTGAGAAGTAAGCCTGGGCAGTCTGAGCCCCTAGTGTGTGGCGTTGTGTTGAGCTAAGACAGGCGTGACCGCTGCAGCCTGGGACGTCAGCAGAGGCCTTCTGGTCCAAGGCCATCTGCTCATGCTGAGGGGCACAGCCCAGGGGACTGCCCCCATCTACGAATGAGGAACTCAGAGCAGGAGAGTGACCAGGGCAAAGTCACCCAGTTACTGAGGGGCAGACACACCCCTCTAGAAGATACTTGGCATAGACTACGAGACCTGGGCTCAAATCCTGAATCACCCTCTAGCCACATCACCCCAGGAAACTGACCTGTGAGCCTCAGTTTTACTCATCTGTAAAATAGGGACGCTAGTATTTACCACAAAGAGTCATTTTGACATGTGAATGAAATTCCACGTAAGAAATGCTGCTGCACACTGCCAGGTCGCCGGCATACGTAAGCCGTCATGACCGTACTTTACTTCACGAGAAAAGCTTTTTTCATTGAGGCCCTCTGGAAGAGCCCCCAGCCATCCTTCAAAGCCCCACCCCAACATCCCCCCTCTGGGAGGATTATCATGACTCCTCCGTGCAGGATTCCAGGGTACAGACCCCAGGCACAGCTTCCCCACAGCATGGCAATGACGTGCCAACGTGGCTGGCCCCTCCAGCCTGCGCTCACAGAGGGCAGGGGCTGGCACCAGCTCTATGTCTGGTTCCCACAAAGGGGCTCAGAAATGCTTGCTGAATTAATGCAAAAAAAAAGAAAATCACATTTACTTAGCTCCTACTTGGCATCAGACCCTTAAGCTGACGTAAGCCCAGGAGCCCTCAGGGCAGGTCCCAGTCTTTGGCCAATAATTACGAATGCCAGGTTTCCCCGTCACTTCCGGCGGAAGCTTCAGAACCAGGGCAGGACGCCTTGTCCCCTTGTCCTTCCACAGAACCTCCGGCAGCACCCTGGCTCCCGGGCGGCCAGGGTTCCGGAGCCGAGCAGACATTTGGTGCCCATGGTCGGTCACTGATGCTTGGGCTTCCCTGCAGGAGCCCTGCTCTGTCTCAGGGGTCTGGCCTGGGTTTCTTTGCAGGCAGATGAAAAGGCTGGGCAAACCCATCTCCAGGACCCACAGCTTCCTCGCCCTGGACTAGATAACCTTGCCCTCGCGTGGGGCGGTTCTACACCTTCTCCCACGGCCCTGTGGGAGTGAGCCTGCTGTCCACGGGGTCGTCAGCCCCAAAGAAAGCAACCTCGTGTGCCTCCTTCCCTCCCTCTCTCTTTCCCCTACTGGCCATCATCTCCCAGGTCACTGCCTGCCCCGCACAGCTTTATCTCGAGGACCGCTCTTGAGGACCCCAACCTCAGATGAGGGATGAGAAGGACTTCTTGCAGGGCCCTCATATTTCCTCCTCATGTTTGAGCAGGAAATAAACCCTTGCTCTAAGCCCCTGGGGCTGGAGAGTTTTTTGTTACAGCAGCAAAACTCAGCCGAGCGGAGAACTGTGATCCCGTTTGGAGATGCAGACGAAAGGCTCAGGAAGCGAGTGGCTGAGGAGGCTTGGCTGGCAGAGCTGCCCCGTTGCAGGGTGGATGCTCTGGACCACCTACTAGGGCAGGACGGGGAGTGGGGAGAAGGTGAGTCCCCCCGTCTGCAGGCCCCCAGGCCCAGGCTGCCCTGGGAGCGGCCAAGGCTCTCCAGCCGGTCCTCGCTCTCCTACACCCTGTGGGCGCTGCTCCCCTCCCCTTCGAGGACCGTTTCTGCTCTTGAGCCAGACCTTGCAAACCAGCACAGAGACACACAGACGGGGGCCCAGGGTCTGGAAAAGACGACAGTCTCCCCCCAAGAGAGAGTATCCCCTTTCTCTTCCACCTGGGGATCGCCCATCAGCTTCTGTCCACAGGACCCCTTGAGATCAGCCTTGGTGCCCCCACTTTGGAGCCTCCTGAGGACGGGCTTCTGTCTTTGGTGGGGAGTTTGGAGGGAGGTTCAGAGCAGATCTCTCCTCAGACCCTCCCTGGCCAGCTGAAGGACCATTGCCAGCTGTTTGTGTTCCAGAGTTTGCAGTTTTCTTGGCAGCTCCATCCAGGCCTTGGAAATTCTCAAGGTGTTTTTTGTTAAGTACTCTTTGAGCTTTAATGAGAGAGGAGAAAGAAGCAGGGTGAGACAGACAGAGAGGAGACACCTGAAGCCCCCCTTGGAGCTGATTTACCCTTCAAAGCCTTGGGGACAGGGACCAGCCTGAGGGTGGGTGGAGGGCTGCAGAGATTTGCTTAACCATTTGAAAGCCAGGGGCTTCACGAGTCTACCCCTGACCCTTGGGTCTGGCTCGAAGGCTGCATTTTTCAAGGCTCTTTCTCTAGACACCCTGGCCAGAGTGCAGATGGTGTATAAAATTTTCCTGGCTGGATTTCCTTTGTCTGTTCATTTTCTGGCCTCCCCAGGGAAGGAGAGGTTCTTCCTGTGGCCACAGTACGTGGAGGGCTCCCCATCACAGGAGGTGTGCAAGCCAGGGATGCCTCCAGGGGCTCCCAGGGCCTGGATAGCCAGGTGGGTGTAACACCATTTAAGTAACATCTCACCGGAGACCCCCCTGCCAGAGTCTCAGCTCCAGCATCTTCCAGGGAACGTGATCAGTCGTGGACAGTGGTGGCCTAGGGCCAGTTCCCATCAGGTGTGACCTGGCACACAGAACCAGGTCACCCGTCCTCTTTTCTCTGTCTTTACAAGGCACAAGGTCATCTCCTGCCTAGGTAAGGCTATGCATGCCTGGACTTTGAACTACCTCCCAGCCACCGGCCACCATGCTATCCTGACCCCCACATCGAAAGGTGGCAGACAGCACCTGGAGCTTCCAGCATCTCAGAGGCAGGGCCACCCAGTTGTGATGGGTCCCCACCAGTCCCAGCAGAGGAGCCCCCTTCTTGACCTCAAGGTCTTCCTGTCCTGTGTCTTTCTGCCTGGGATGTGGATGTGATGTCCAGAGACACAGCAGCCTCACTCCTGGCAGCTTCATGCAGCAGCTTGAAATCACACCAGGGACTGCTCCCTCCATGTAGCTTCCTCTACATAACCTCAAGACCACACCCTCGTACAGATGAGGAAACTGAGGCTCAGAGTGGTTAAGCAACGTGTCCACAGCCACACAGTTAGGAAGGGACAGAGCCTGTTTCAAGGAAACTAACAAACCAGCCTTCTCTCCCTCTACAGCCACCCCAGAGAAGCCAGCTGCAGGGTCCGGATCAGGGGCCAGTTCCTGGGCTGCTCAGGGGGTGCACACTTCTAGAATATGTGGCTGCACCTTCACCCCAGTACTCTGCCCTTCAGGGTCAAGACCAGTAACAGGGACCGCAGGGCTTCCCTGGTGGCTCAGCGGTTCCTGATCTGGGAAGAGCCCACACGCCACGGAGCAGTTAAGCTTGTGAACCACAACTGCTGAGCCCACGAGCCCCAGAGCCCGTGCTCCACAACCAGAGCAGCCAGCGCAGCGAGAAGCCCGCGCGCTGCAACTAGAGCGTAGCCCCCCCGCCCCCACCACAGATAAAACACTGGAGCAGTCAGGGCGGGACACGCTTGGCCGCCTGCTCCGGCCAGGGCAGCCTTCTCTGGGCTCCGTGTGCGCCCAGTGGAGGGGCTGAAAGGTCTTGAGGGAAGAGCAGGGAGGGGAGCTGGAGCCAGGGGCCACCCCGCTCTGCCCCTCTGCACACTTGGGGGCCCAGATGGGGTCCTTCCCCTCACTGGTGCAGCCCAGGCTCCGTTACCTGCAGGAACTCCTCCAGGGGGGTGTTTGGGGCAGGACAAGGGCGTGAGTGTTGGAGTCTGATGGACCCAAGTTTTAGCCCACCTCCACCCCTCTCTGGCTAGCGACACCCCCTGCCCCTTGTCTGACACTGACTTCCTCCCATAAAGACCCTGGGAAAACGGCACCAGCCCACAGGAGGCAGGTTCAGGGAGGGGGCGGGTTCCAGCAGTGCGGGGGGCTCAGAGCAAGTGCTCTGTACACAGCCGCAGTCACGCTTATTATTTTATTTTAATATTTTGGCTGTGGTGGGTCTTTGTCGCTGCATGGAGGGCCATCAGAAGAGGTCCTAGAGAGAGGGCCTGATATATATGCCACTTCTCTGACTGTCCCACCTGCAGCACTCTGAGGGCAGGGCAGGGTGTCTTAACACCTCCTCCAACACCGGAATCCACAGCAGAGCCGGGCGCTGGCCAACACCCATAGTGTGTTGAATAGGCGTCTGCACTGGGGTGGACGCATACCCACAACTCGTGCATGTGGACAGTTGGGCCCGGAAGCCCAAAGAGAACTGGGCAAAAATGCATGTTCCAGGAGCTGTGAGTCAGGCCCGCACACAGGCCGTCGCCAGGCCCAGGGCTCACAGACGGAGCCCTCTGCTCCACGCCCCGAACAGCTCCCCAAACCTGGACCCTCCGTGACATCCCACCGTTGTCTACAAGATAGAACTCTGCCAGGCTGCCGTTGCTTAGTCACTTGTTTCTGACTCTTTGTGGCCCCACAGACTGCAGCCCGCCAGGCTCATGGGATTCTCCAGGCAAGAATCCTGGAGCAGGTTGCTATTTCCCTCTCCAGGGGATTTTCCCAACCCAGGGATCAGATCTGTGTCTACTGCATTGGCAGGCAGATTCTTCACCACTGAGCCACCCAGAAAGCCCACGTAAACTACCTTGTATGTTCTTTTTGAGAAATCAGAGCCTGCATTGTGGTCAAATACAGAGTATTTCTTCTCAGAGTTTCAGGGGCTATTCAGCTGCTTTTCTGTGTCTGATGACCAGGTGTTTTGTTTCATTTGCTTTGTTCCTGCCACACAGGCATCCCTGCTGAGATGGCTCCGTGACCCAGGGGCACGTCCTCTGCCTCGGGTCCTGCAGGTGGGGTCATTCTGAGGGCATATTGTCACACTGTTCACTGAAAACCTTCATGAGCTCAGAGATATTTCACACACATATTTTCCCGGCTGCACAAGGCAGCCGGAGCGCCTGCTCCTCCTCAGCTCTCTACAGACAAATCCCAGGCACCTGAGGTCATCACTGTAGTCGGCGTCCATCAGCCCGTGTGTCTTCCCTGCTGGCAGGAATAGAAATGCCCAGGCAGAAAGGAGTCCATCTTTCCCAGCTAAGGAGTGTATTGAGTGTAACTTCTTACATGGATTTTTCAAAATATAGTGTGTGTGAGACAGTTCCAGGAACAAAGAAGAATTGGAGGCAGGTTATTTAAATCATCTCGCTTGGGGCTTTCCTGGTGGATCAGTGGTAGAGAATCCACCTGCCGGTGCAGAGATACGGGTTCGATCCCTGATTTGGGAAGATCCCATGTGCTGCAGAGCCACTAAGCCCGTGAACCACAGCTACCGAGCCCACGTGTCACAGCTGCTGAAGCCCACGTGCCCTGGAGCCCATATTCTGCGACAACAGAAGCCAGCACGGCAAGAAACGTGTGCACTGCAAAGAGAAATGGCCCCTGCCCTCTGCAACCAGAGAACAGCCCACGCAGCGGTGAAGACCCATCACAGCCAAAGAATAAACAGATAAAAGCATTTTTAAAATAAGTAAATAAATCATCTCTCTTGGCTAAACTCTTTGCAGAGATGAGGAGTGGGGGAACTACGAGGCATCTGGGGACTGACCTGGGAGCCACGGCTGGACTGAGCTCCATTGAGCCACATTTATCACCTCGAAGCTAACCGCTTGCTTCTAGACAGGACCAGACACCTGGCAAACAGCCCGACCCGTGCAGTAAATCAAAGCTGGCGTGGAACTGAAGGCGGGGGGGAGCTGGGAGAGAAGGCTGGACTCAGAGCGGGGTGTCAGCGGCTTGGGAGGAGGCCCCTTGCAGCTCTCTCATTATCCTGGCATGCGAGGGAATCAGTTGATTCCCTCCTTTGAAGGAGGACCAGGTGAAGTTGAGGAGGAAGGAGGAGAAACTGGAGGGGGCAGTGATGGGGGAGGATGGGAGGAAAAACAGTTCCTTCTGTTCTGCTCAGCACACTGAGAGGAGGCAAGCAGAGCCCACAGCTGCAGCCAAGACAGGCGCAAAGACCTTCCCCCCTCACTCCTGGTGTGATCAGGGCCTTAATGAAGGAGGATGCAGAGGAGAGACCTAAAGCAGCCAGGGCAATCCAGGAATGCTTCCTGGAGGAGGGGACAGCCAGATTGGAAGCCGAGTCGAACGATAGCTACCAGCCAGACTGGTTCAAAATTGGGAAAGGAGTATGTCAAGGCTGTATACTGTCACCCTGCTTATTTAACTTCTATGCTGAGTACATCAAGTGAAATGCTGGGCTGGATGAATCACAAGCTGGAATCGAGATGGCTGGGAGAAATAGCAACAACCTCAGATACGCAGCTGATACCACCTTAATGGCAGAAAGCAAAGAGGAACTAATAAGCCTCTGATGAGGGTGAATGAAGAGAATGAAAAACCTGGCTTAAAGCTCAGCATCCAAAAAACTAAGATCATGGCATCCAGTCCCATCACTTCATGGCAAAGAGAAGAGGAAAAATTGGAAACAGTGACAGATTTTCTTTTATTAGACTCCAAAATCACTGTGGACAGTAACTGCAGCCACGAAATTAAAAGATACTTGGTCCTTGGAAAGAAAACTGACAAAACTAGACGGCATATTAAAAAGCAAAGACGTTACTTTGCCGACAAAGGTCCATATAGTCAAAACTATGGATTTTCCAATAGTCATGTATGGATGTGAGAGTTGGACCATAAAGAAAGCTGAGCGCCAAAGAACTGATGCTTTTGAATTGTGGTACTGGAGAAGTCTCTTGAGAGTCCCTTGAACAGCAAGGAAATCAAACCAGTCAGTCATAAAGGAAATCAACTCTGGATATTCATTGGAAGGACCAATGCTGAAGCTGAAGCTCCAATCCTTTGGCCACCTGATGTGAAGAACTGACTCATTTGAAAAGACCCTGATGCTGGGAGAGATTGGAGGTGGGAGGAGAAGAGGACGACAGAGGATGAGATGGTTGGATGGCATCATCAACTCAATGGACATGAGTCTGAGCAAGCTCTGGGAGATAGTAAAGGACAGGGAGGCCTGGCGTGCTGCAGTCCTTGGGTAAAGGACAGGGAGGCCTGGCGGGCTGCAGTCCTTAGGGTGGCAAAGAGTCAGACACGACTGAGCGACTGAACACCATTACAGCCATCAGCCAGGCAAAGGCCGGTTGGGGTCAGAGGTCCAGGAGGAGAGGAAGGGATGCTCCAGGCTGGGACTCTAGAGAACAGAGGGTCTGCAAGATGTCAGTTCAGCATGCTGCTGGGACCTGGAGGGCAAGGAGTTGAGGCTGGCCATCCTAAGAATGTAAGCTTTAGCCTGGGGCCAGCAGGGTGGTCTGTGGGTGGCAGAAAGGAGCCCCAGGATCAAATGTTCCCAAGGGCCCAGCCAATGGCGCCTCACCTATGTTCTCAACCAGGGCCAATGTCAGGAAGATGACTTGGCAGGTGGGAAACCAAAATATTCCCTCTGTGGCTGGACAAGTTGATTTTGGAGACTGCGGCATCTATCTGTGGGCCAATGGGCCTCCTGACACTGGGCCCAGGCCTCCCCAGTGTGGACAGGCCTCCTTCATGGGGCCCAGAAAAGGGTGCTCGGACTCTGCTGGCTGGCCTCACGTACCTGGACCGCCGCCTGTCAGTGGCTCAGAGCCCAGAAGCAGAAGTCTGAGTTAGTGCTTGTCAGGGCCTTGCAAAGACACAGAACCAGGGACAGATTTACACAAGAGTAGATTTATTAGAGGACTCGATTCACAGGGTTGTGGAGGCTGAGAAGACCAACAATCACACAATTTGCAAGCTGGAGGCCCAGGAAAGCCGATGGTGTAATTCAATCTGAGTGCAAAGGCCTGAGAATCCTCACCCTGCCTCCACCCCACGCCTGTCAATATGACTTTACTTGGAAATGAGGTCTTTGTAGATGTAATCTGTGACGATGAAGAATGGGTGTGCCCTAATCCTATTTGCCTGGTGCCCCTTGAGAAGAGGAACATTTGAACACGGTCACAGAGGGAAGAAAAGAAGGTCTGTTGTTTTAAGCCCCGCGTGTTAGTTTTCTGAGGCTGCCGTGACAGAACACTACAAACTGGTTGGCTTAATCGATGGAAATCTATGGACTCACAGCTCTGGGGACGGAGGTGCACGACCGAGGTGTCACCAGGACGGCTCCCTCCGAGTCTGAGGGAGAATCTGTCCTCCGCCTCTCTCCTGGCTTCTGGGGTTTGCTGGCGATCTTTGGGGCTCCTTGGCTTGAAGAAGCCTCACCCCCAATTCTGCCTTCATCTTCACATGACATCTCCCTGTGTGTCCGTGTCCAAATGTTCCCTTTTTATAAGAACGTCAATCATATCAGATCAGGGCCCAGCCTGACGACTCATCTTTTAATTTTAGTTGAAAGATAGCTGCTTTATAAGATTGTGTTGGTTTCTGCCGTAGGTTCCTCTTGAACCCCTCCCACCTCCCGCCCCGGCCCCCGCCTCCAGGTGGTCCCGGAACCCCGGGCTGGGCTCCCTGAGCCCCACAGCACGCTCCACTGGCTGTCTATTGTACACACGGCAACGTGCGTGTTTCCACGCTGCTCTCCTTTGGCCCTCCCTCTCCTTCCTCTCCCACCACGTCCACAAGTCTTTTCTCTACGTCTGCATCTCCACTGCTGCCCTGCAAATATTTGATGATCTCATTTTAACTTGATTAATCTATAAAGACCTTATTTCCAAATAAGGTCACATCCTGAAGCCCTGGGGTTGAGACTTCAACATGTACAGTTAGAAGGAATACAATTTAACCCATCACATCTACTCGGAGTTCCAGAACGGGTTTATTTCTTGTCTTAATTGAAGATTTACAATGTTTAAGTGGGCCATAAAACTTTTCTGTTTTTGTGAGCAGCATTTACGTTGTTGGTCTTGTATGTTTTCCTACTTAGGAGAAATTGAAATTGACTAAGCCATGGGTCACAGAGAGGTTTAATTCACTTCCCTTCCTCCTGATGCCCTGCCAGGATTTTCCTAAGCATGTCCGTGCCCACATCTAGTGAAACTTTTCCAAGCCTATCCTAGGTTTGCTTCTTATATTATTGTCTTTAATTGTGGTAAAATATAGATAACATGAGGCTCTAGGAGGCCCTAGTGGTAAAGAACTCTCCCGCCAATGCTGGAGATGTAAGAGGTGACATCTCTGCACAGCTTGACTCAGCTGTCTTTAATCCTTCGGGGAGGTGGGGGTGAAGGGGTGCCCACCTGATGACTCAAAACTGGTTTGGGGTGGACTTGAAGGTCCCCGTGCAGTTTGCAGTCTGTTAAACTGATATTAGGACTCGCTCATGTTGCCTGAGTTCTGGCTGTGTTCCTTTGGGATAAATGCCCAGCAGGAGCACTGTTAGAAAAAGGATGCTGAGGTGGAAAATGGGCAGTAAACGTCGCAGGGGAAGTCAGACGGCTGGTACATTTGAAAAGTAAGACAACACCAGGGCTGAGGCTCCCAGAGCCAGGACACACACACACACACACAGACAAGACATACACACAGGCATACACATACACACAGAGGAACACACACACACATACAAGACATACACACAGGTAAACACATACACACATAGGAACACACACACACAAGACATGCACACTGGTATACACATACACACAGAGGTACACACACAGACAAGACATACACACAGAGGTACACACACAGACAAGACATACACACAGGTGTACACACAGAGGAACACACACACACAGAAGACATACACACAGGTATACACATACACACACAGAGGTATACACACACTCAGACAAGACACACACACAGGCATACACACACACACAGAGGAACACACACACAGAGACAAGACATACACACACATATACACATACACACAGAGGAACACACACACAGAGAAGACATACACACAGGTATACACATATACCCAGAGGTATACACACATACAGAGACAAGCTATACACACAGGTATACACATACACCCAGAGGTATACACACATACAGAAACAAGATATACACACAGGTATACACATACACACAGAGGAAGACACACACACACAGACAAGATATACACACAGGTATATACATACACACAGAGCAACACACACAGAGACAAGACATACACACAAATATACACATACACACAGAGGAACACACACAAGACATACAGGTATACACATACACACAGAGCACACACACACAGACAAGATATACACACAGGTGTACACATACACTCAGAGGGGCACACACGAGACACACACACAGGGACACACACACAGAGGAGCATACACAAGACACACAGGTGTACACATACACTCAGAGGGGCACACACGAGACACACACACAGGGACACACACACAGAGGAGCATACACAAGACACACAGGTGTACACATACACTCAGAGGGGCACACACGAGACACACACACAGGGACACACACACAGAGGAGCATACACAAGACACACAGGTGTACACATACACTCAGAGGGGCACACACGAGACACACACACAGGGACACACACACAGAGGAGCATACACAAGACACACAGGTGTACACATACACTCAGAGGGGCACACACGAGACACACACACAGGGACACACACACAGAGGAGCATACACAAGACACACAGGTGTACACATACACTCAGAGGGGCACACACGAGACACACACACAGGGACACACACACAGAGGAGCATACACAAGACACACAGGTGTACACATACACTCAGAGGGGCACACACGAGACACACACACAGGGACACACACACAGAGGAGCATACACAAGACACACAGGTGTACACATACACTCAGAGGGGCACACACGAGACACACACACAGGGACACACACACAGAGGAGCATACACAAGACACACAGGTGTACACATACACTCAGAGGGGCACACACGAGACACACACACAGGGACACACACACAGAGGAGCATACACAAGACACACAGGTGTACACATACACTCAGAGGGGCACACACGAGACACACACACAGGGACACACACACAGAGGAGCATACACAAGACACACAGGTGTACACATACACTCAGAGGGGCACACACGAGACACACACACAGGGACACACACACAGAGGAGCATACACAAGACACACAGGTGTACACATACACTCAGAGGGGCACACACGAGACACACACACAGGGACACACACACAGAGGAGCACACACAGACCCTCAGGAGGGCGCTCTGTGTGCTGGCCCAGCCAGGGTGAAGTGGGCAGCAGGATCATGGAGACGGGCACGAGAGAAGCCCGAGGCCCCCCTGCAGCCGGAAGGGACTGGGCGGCAGAGCAGAGACAGGCAGAGGGGAGCCCACAGAGCCGCGTACACCAGAGGCCCCGGCGCGGGGCGGAGGAGCCGGCCGGGAGTGGACCGGCTCTCCCTGGGGTCCCGGCCCACTCGGGCTCCAACTGGCTCTTCTGCCACCTCCGGACACTGGCTCTGTTCCTGCTGATGGGAGAGCCTTCGGCTGTGAGAACTCCCCTTGGAGAAAGTGCTCTCCGGCGTTCCGCCTGAGGGAGAAGCAGTCCAACCCGCGAAGCCGCTCTAACTTGAGTCCCGGCAGGAACGGGGGCTCCCCGGGTGGCGCTAGCACTAAAGAACAGGTTGCCAGCGCAGGAGATGTAAGCGCGAGCTGCATCCCTGGGGCGGGAAGACCCCCTGGGGGAGGGCACGGCAGCCACTCCCGCAGCCCTGCCTGGAAAACCCCCCGGGCAGAGGAGCCTGGCGGGCTACAGTCCATGGGGTCGCACAGAGCCGGACACGGCTGAGCGACTTAGCACGCTCGTGGACAGGGAAGCAGTGTGGCTGTGAAAGGACTTTAGAAGGCCTTCACTCATCCATCCACTCGCCGACAGGGGCTGGCACTGAGCGCCAGGGGCAGTCGTGGGCTGTTGAGATCCACAGCAGATACAACAGACCCATCCTGCCCTCACAAACTCACGTGCTGGTCAGAAGAGGCCCACCGAAGGCGAGACGAATAAGCGAGACAGATGGCAGCAGGGGGGCCGGCGGCGGGAGCAAAGCCTGGAAGGAGCACGCTGGCCATCTGGGACCAGACTTGGGCCAAACGCTCGTTCCACCGAGCACTGGCTGCAGACCTCTCTCAGTTTATCGGCCAGTGGGGTGGGAAAAACAGGCAGAGCCTAGAATTCAGCAGTGTTGAATGAGTGGATGAACCCAACCTCACAAGCTGGTGAGAGCACAGCACTGGCTCACAGGAGGCCTGATCGCATTCCTGAGGTGCTAAGGAGAGGGTCTCCCATAGCCAGACGGGGTGGAGGGTCACAGAAGATCCCAGATGGAGCTGTTGCTGGTGTCCTCTGCAGGGTTAGAATGTTAAGCTGGGAAGGGATTATGAGAATGAAGACCTCATTTGCCAGACTTCCTGGCAGCTAGGTATGACCATGTGACTCTGGCCAACACGGTGTGAGTTGATATGGCACCTGGAACCTCCTAAGAAGACTCTTGCAGTGCGATCTTTCCCTTCCCCCACTTCTGCCAGCCTGCATTTTGGGATGTTGCTGTGAGAACCATGGTGAGGACAAGGGTCACACCCAGGGGAACACAGAGCTGTGAGCAGGAAGGAGCCAGGGCCCCTAAAGACCTGGGGCCACAGAGCCACCTGGACTTTGGCAGATGGGGAATTAAACTTATCTGGTTTAATTTACTGTTGCCTTGGTTCCTAGTCCAGGAGGGTGTAAGGATGAGGGCAGGGGCAGGTGTGCCCACTGCTTCCATGGACCCCACATCCACGTCCATGTTTTCTGACAGCCAGGCCACCAGTGGTGGGGGAGGAGGTTCTGAGGCACTCTGGGTTCAGCCACAGCTCCAGAGAGCCCCTCTGCCCTTGTGCTCTGGTTGCGGGAAGTCCGGGCTTTTCACAGTAACATGAGTGTTTTTGGCCTCATGAAACAGGCAAGAGGTACACTTCACCTCTGCTCATCACAGGGTCACGGCTGTCACCTCAAGATGTCTCTGGCTCCAGCTTTAGATTTCTGATCAATCCAAGGTCAGAGTCAAGAGTTCAAGGGGAGACAAAGAATGCAGGTGCCCAAGGTCTCAACACTGACAAGAGAAAAAGGAACAAAGGTCCGTAGAGTCAAAGCTATGGTTTTCCCAGTAGTCATGTGTGAATATGAGAGTTTGGACCATAAAGAAGACTGAGCACTGAAAAACTGATGCTTTTGAACTGTGATGTTGGAGAAGACTCTTGAGAGTCCCTTGGACTGCAAGGAGATCTAACCAGTCCATCCTAAAGGAGACCAGTCCTGAATATTCATTGGAAGGACTGATGCTGAAGCTGAAACTCCAGTACTTTGGCCACCTCATGGGAAGAACTGACTCATTGGAAAAGACCCTGATGCCTGGAAAGATTGAAGGCAGGAGGAGAAGGGGACGACAGAGGATGAGATGGTTGGATGGCATCACCGACTCAATGGACATGAGCTTGAGCAAACTCCAGTCGATAGTGAAGGACAGAGGACCCTGGCATGTGCAGTCCATGGGGTCACAGAGACAGATACAACTTAGCGACTCAAAAACAACATCCTACCATTTACATTTTCTAACATTTCTATAATGAGCATCCACTATTTTCATAACGAAAAGCTCTCCCTCCTGCTAACCCTCATGCTTCACACAGCTCTCATTTTTCTTCTAACAGCTGATTCTGCTGATGCACAGGATAATTCCAATCACAGTGCGCTGGTGATGAACAACTTAATCAGCCTCAGATTCAAATCCTCTCTCATGTCCACAGGCTTTATAAGATACTCCTCTTGGGGTTCAGGAGTTTGCCACCACCCCCTCCTTCCCTGTCCTTCAGGCATCTCTGCCGGAGGAGCCGACAGAGCCCACCCTGCACCCAAGCCACTCATGGAGGCCGCTGGTTCCAGGGGCTGCCGCTGGCCCTCAGATGCTCTCGACTGTCAGTTCACGTGTTTGTTAGTTCCTCATGCAACTGATTTGGCTCTTTTTGAAAAAGGTTATTTCAGCCTGAATGTCTGTGGCCCCTTCTGGTGGCATTTTCTCACCAAGAATATAAACTTCAGTTTGGAGCCCGTGTGCTCCAGAGGAATGGCAGTGCCATTTGCTGCTGGTTGTCAGGTCCTTCTTCTAGGAAAATCTCTTAACCAGGGAGCCCCTGTCTCCTCCAGCTGGAGAGTTTTTTGTTTTTGGTGGTGAGGGGTAGTTGTCCTGTAGCACTGAAACAAGTGAACAAACAGAAGTGGGCCAAGAATGAGACGCTATGATGGGAATCGGAACAAGGTGTATGATTAACCCATTCTGCACACTGGGAGCCCAAATACAGATAAAGTGGAGAGCGTGGCCGTAATGCCCACCTCCTAGGATAGAGATGTGGCTTAGGGAGCCAGGTGGGGTTTCCATTGTGCCACATCTCACAAGGCCAGGCTCTGGTGTAGGGGCCTGCTTAGAAGGTCCATGGAGTCCAGCTCCTTGAGACAGCAGATCTGAGGCCCTCATGTCCTTGCTGGTGGCCAGATGGGGGCTGCTCTCTGCTCTGAGGCCACCTTCTATCTTCACACCAGCTGCAGAGATCTGAGTCCTTCTCATGCAGTGAAGCATTCTGACTTTGCTTGCAGGAGGAAAGTTTCTGCTTTCAAACGGCTCACCAAGACTGAGCCCACCAGACACTCTCTATAAAAGGTCACTGGCTTAGGACTCCAACTACATCTGCAAAGTCCCTTCACAGCAGCACCTAGATTAGTGTGTGACTGAAAAACAAGGGGTGGGTAGCATACCATATATATTTTTTCTAATTTGCATATTTCAGAGTTGGATAAAAGATGCAAATCCATGCCCCTGCTGAGAGACAGTAATAATAAAGAGGATGATGCAGCTTGTGGCAGCAGCCAACACTCTGATGATGGTTCTGGCTTCAACTGTGATGGTTACGTGGGCTGGGATTGGTTGGGAAAAACAGGCAAAAGCTCTGCCTTTTTCCAAGTGTGTGATGAACCTGGCCCATCTCCTGTCTCCCCATCGTGGCAGGGTGGGCTGGTCCAAGAGGAGACACCTGTGCAAAGCCTGGCACTTGCAGGCACTCAGCTGTCACAAGCATCACACCCATGACCCATGTGCTGTCGTGTCTTCTGCACGACCTTCTCCTGAGGACATTTTCTTTTACATGTGACCCCATCCTTGTTGGGCTTCCCTTGTAGCTCAGCTGGCAAAGAATCTGCCTACAAGGCAGGAGACCTCAGTTTGATCCCTGGGTTAGGAAGATCCCCTGGTGAAGGGAAAGGCTACCCACTCCACTATTCTGGCTTGGAGAATTCCAAGGACTGTATAGTCCATGGGGTCACAAAGAGTTGGACACGACTGAGCGACTTTCACTTCTTTCCATCCTTGTTGGGGACACCGTGGGCTGTTCAGCTTGCTCTTCCTGCACCCCCTGCCGGGGCCACCCACTCCCTTTGCTGGAAATGCATTCCAAGGGCTGATGCAGGAGTCTCCTTATGAGGGCAGCTTCACATCCAAGTGCTGATGACTTGCACTGGGGTGAACTTGCAGACCTCAGCAGGTTGTCAAGGATGCAGTTCCCAATGTGGCCACGAAGTGGCAGCACAGACAGGCCTCCGCTCGGGAAAATCGACCGTTTTGGATGTAGATCCAGCGCACGGCCTCTTGGCTGTCCTGGAACCGCGTTCAGGGACAGCAGAAACATCACGACTGCCACAGCCATCCAATGTCTGTTTCAAGACACAGAAGCCATCACTGTTGCTGGTCCCCATGCTGAACTGTGAGCGCTTTACAGCAGGGTTCCCATCTGATTCCCTTGAGTCCTAAGAAGAGATAGGAAATGAGTATTTGCACCTCTTTTAATCCTCAAAATAAATTACATAGTCTTGAGTTTTACAGGTGAACGGATCAATGCTGATGCTGCCCAAGGTCACAGCCAATGAGAAACATCTTTTAAATTTTATCAGCGTATAGCTTTTTGTTTTCTATTGGAGTATGATTGCTTCATAGCGCTTTTAGTTTCTGCTGTACAACAAAGTGAACCAGCAGTGTACTGATTTACAATGCTGTGTTAGTTTCAGGTAAACAGCAAAGTGATCCAGGTAAATATATACATATATTCACTTTTTCAGATTGCTTTCCCATATAGGTGATAACAAATATTGAGTAGAGATCCCTGCGCTGTACCGTAGGTCCTTGCTGGTTATCTATTTTACATACAGCAGTGTATGTTAGTTCCAAGCTCCTAATTTACTCCTTCCCCATGACGTGTTTTTAACTTTACTATAGAAAACTTCACACAGAGAAGAAAACGGTCCTAACTCCCACACCTTATCATCCAGCTACCACCATTATCAACATTTTGCCTCTTGTTTCTTCCATCGTTTTTTTTTTTTTTTTTTTTTTTAGCCTGCATAATCATAAAGCAAATTCCAAATTCTGAGACAATTTAAATACTTCCGTTGGCATCGTGGAACAATTACGGTATTTTTATCTAAACATTAGGCCATCTCTCCCTAACAAAAATATCAATAACTCGTGTCATCTGACAGTTCATATTTGACTTTCCCCTTTATCTCACAAATGTCTTTTTTCACAGTCGGTTTGTTCGATCATGATTCAAATAAAGGTCCACACAGTCCATCTTTTATGTGCTCTAATTCTCAAAGTCTTACTTCCTTTTTTCTAGACCCCTAACTAATAAACTGGGTCATTTGCCCAACAACGTCTTTCATTCTGGATTTGACTTTTTGCCTCCTTCTGCGAGTGGCCCAGGGCCTGACATTCAACGTGATAAGTGCTCTCAATGGAAGCAAAGCAGAAGAGGCTTGGTCCTCACAGATGGGACACGCAGGCAGCACTCGGTTGGGGACACCACGGGCTCTGCGATTCGGGCAGAGGGGACAGCAGCTGCAAGACCCAGGTACAAGCAGCACCTGGGCTCCTTCGTGGCACGAGACACAGTAGCACTGGCATTTGGTAAGAGTAACGAAAACATTTGGATTTTATGAGCTTTGGTTGTGTCCCCAGAAGTCGTCTTCGATGCTGTTCTTGGCATGCTTTGGTGTCTTACTCTGAGAAACTTGGGCTTCCCTTGCAGCTCAGTCGGTAAAGAATCTGCCTGCCGTGCAGGAGACCTCGGTTTGATCCCTGGGTAGGGAAGATCCTCTGGAAAAAGAGATGGCAACCCACTCCAGTATCCTTGTCTGGAGAATCTCATGGACACAGGAGCCTGGTGGGCTGCAGTCCATGGGGTCGAAAAGAGCCAGGCACGACTGAGCGACTAACACACTGAGAAAACTGAAGGTGGAAGAGGAGTGCAAACGAAACACACCACCCAAGTCTCCTCACCCAGGCCCCACGCCTCCGCGCTGGACCACACAGGCTTCCCGGTTTTTGCCTTAACAAAACCCACAGTACCGACGGAGGCCCCCTCCGGCCACCAGTCCGCCCTCCTGCGCCGCGAAGTCGCCGGCAGGACGGGCGGTGACCGCCTAACGCTGTTTTAACCGACTTTCCTGCAGCCCTGCGGTCGCCCGTCCACGAGCTTTCGTCCTTGACCTATTTGCCTTTAGCCTAGACTGAGCACCCAGAGTCTGGCTCGGTCCCAGCAGCTCGAGCTGTGAGGGAGAAAAGGACAAAAGCCCTGGCGTCTCGCCACCTCCCAGAGCAAAGAGCGCCCCGAAACTTGAGGTGCACGTACAAGCAGGGAGGGCCTCACTGGAAACCGCGCTCGAGAGTCTCCGCGCCCCCTCAGTCCGCACTTCCGGCGCCCTCCGCACGCTCTCTCTCTATTGGTTCTTCCCTTGACCACGCCCCTCCACGGAGGAGTCTGTTTCCTTCACCTTTCACCTCAGCTTCACTTTCTGGGGCCTCTCAAGGCCTCAAACCCCGCCCACCGTCCAGGCCGGCAATTATTGGTGAATATGGCCTGTCCATCAGTGGAAAAGCGGTGGTGGACTGGCTGAGGGGAAGCAACTGGGCGGGAGAAGCAAGAATAGAGTCTCGCGCAGCCCGGTGTGCGCACGCAGTGCCGGCAGCAGCCATGGCGGCTCGGTGTGTGCGGGTGGCGCGGCGCAGCCTGCCGGCTTTCGCGTTGTCTCTCAGGTAAGGGGCGCCGAGGGCCAGGCTTAGGAGGGGCGCGCTGTCCCCGCTGGCTCAGACAGGAGCCCTGCCCGGCTCCGGCCCGGGCGTCATAGCGGGGCGGGGGGGGCTTCCAGACGCGGGGCGCGGGCTCCGCTGGTTTCTCCTGTGGGGCCTGCCCGGCCGCCGCTCTGTCCGTGCTGCCCGCGGGGCTGACGGGACGGCGCCCAGCGCGAGGCGGCGGTGGCAAGCGGGCTCCTTCCGTCCTGCCCGAGCTTCCTCCACCTCCGCGTGCTGCGGAGGCCGAGCACAGAAGGGCCGCGGCCCCTACCTAACCCACAGTGGGGAGAGCCGTTGACTTAGAGCAGTGTCGCCGCGGCGGAGGTCACGAGGCCCTGCCCTCTCCTTGGGTTTTCTTTTGCCCCCCCCCCCTTTTTTTTTCGGTTTCTGCCGTTTCAAAGTCCGGCCTCCTAACTTAGTTTAAGTCCGTGCTTAGCGGACTGATGCTGAAGCTGAAACTCCCAGTAATTTGGCCATCTGATGCGAAGAACTGACTCATTGGAAAAGACCCTGATGCTGGGAAAGATTGAAGGCGGGAAGAGAAAGGGAGGACAGAAGACGAGGTGGTTGGATGGGATCACCGACTCAGTGGACGAGTTTGAGTAAACTCCGGGAGTTGGAGATGGACAGGGAGGCCTGGCTTGCTGCAGCCCATGGGATCGCAAAGAGTCGGACATGACTGAGCGACTGAACTGACCTAGCACCTTCCACGTTGCGGGGAGCATCGGAGAACCGGGTTATCTGTTAAGAGAAGCTCCTCTGGACTGACCATGGGGGTAGAAGCTGCGCGGAGCGGGACCCGAACTTTGCCCTCAAGGAGCTTTAGTGCTGGTGAGACGGTAAACGGGTCGGTAAAAGGGGACCAGGACAGGGCGAGGGGATGAAGCTGCGATTCTGTCCTGATCCACTGTATAGACAGCGTGGGAACAAACCCACCTGGGGAATCTTGAGTGAGGACAGGCGGTTGGCTCAATTTGCGATTTTTGTAACTGGCATTGATTGCCTGGACATGTGTGCGTGATCAGTCGTGTCCAACTCTGCGATCATTTAGATTGTAGCCAGCCAAGCTCCTGTGTCCTTGGGGATTTTCCAGACAGGAATACTGGAATGGGTTGCTGTGCCCTCCTTCAGGGGATCTGCCTGACCCAGGGATTGAACCCGCTTCTCTTATGTCTCCTGCATTGGCAGCTGGGTTATTCACTACTGGCGCCACCTGGGAAATCCAGTTGATTGCCAAGACTGCTTGCATTTCTGCCTCTAGGAACAGGTTTTGTGTAAGGAGGCTCAAGTAGGGGAGAGGGCAAATTGAATTGTGTGCAGAGCTCTGGAAGCCTCCCTGCAAACCCAGACTGGCTGCTGCAGGAGGGGCTCTGCTGAGTGGAGCAGACGTGAAAGGCTGTGACTGTTTACACCCAGACGCCAGGACACCTGGGAACTAGGGCAGGTCAGAGCAGCGCACTCCGTCGTTAGATGGTTAGTTTTTCAATCTCAGAAGTAGAAACGGCAGCATGAAGGCCACTGGTCTTCACCCCCAGTTGACTGTTCGGGTGGTCAGTTGTGTCCAGCTCTTCGCAACCCCATGCTCTGGAGCCTGCCAGGTCTCCCTGCCATCACTGTCTCCCAGAGTTCGCTCAAACTCACGTCCACTGAGTCGGCGATGCCATCCAACCCTCTTTTCCTCTGTCGTCCCCTTCTCCTCCTGCTCTCCATCTTTCCCAACATCAGGGTCTTTTCCAGTGAGTCAGCTCTTCACATAAGGTGGCCAAAGTGTTGGTAACAGACTAGTGTATATTTTTATTCTCCTCAAAATAGGATTTCTGGTTTGTGTTTATTATAAAACTGGGGTCATGTTTTGTGTATTTCTCTAAGTTGCATTTCTTCTTGCACAGTACCCCCATGGTGTAGCCAAAAGATGGCAGTTTAACACCACCATCTATTTGGTGGCTGCTCAGTATTCCAGACCGTGGAAGCAACAATTTGTTCACAAATTTGTTCAACAGTTTGTTCAACAATTTGTCCTTCTGAGCAGTGTTCTGTTTCAAGCTTTTCATCCTGGAAAACATCTGTACGTGCTGCCTTAAACACCCTTGTACACGTGTTCTGTGTGCCCTTAGCTTTTCTGTTCGTTGAGGCAGCTTGCTTTAATCTGGGAAGGAAATTGAATATAGTTTATTTTCAGATTGGGCTGTGGCATACTTTAGAGCCCCACTGGACCTGGTGAACAGATCCGTATTATTCATTAATGGCCCTGTGGCCTTGGGCTTATTACTTAACCTTTTCCACATGGGGATCAGATTGGGTAATATCCCAAGTCACTTCCAGCATTAGTTTTTAGAGCTTTTTGTGTTCATACCACCCCTGTGCCTTCCTGCCTCCGTGCCTTTGTTCATGCCCTCCCTGAAGTGGGTTTGTCTTGTCTATTCCTGCCTCTGTATGTGAACTCTTGCCTGTTCTTCAAAGTCCATCTGCCCAAATCCTTTCCCAGACTTCCATTTCTCCAAAGCTAGAAATATTCTACTCTGAGCCTCCCAAAGCACTTGGTTCCTCTTTTATCACTTTCAAACCCAAGTTATAGTCTGTGAATATAGATAGCTTTTTGCATGAGTTTGGCCACCTGATGCAAAGAGCTGACTCATTTGAAAAGACCCTGACGCTGGGAAAGATTGAGGGCAGGAGGAGAAGGGGACGACAGAGGATGAGATGGTTGGATGGCATCACCGACTCAGTGGACATGGGTTTGGATAGACTCCGGGAGTTGGTGTTGGACAGGGAGGCCTGGTGTGCTGCGGTTCATGGGGTCGCAAGGAGTCGGACGTGACTGAACTGAAGTATCCTGTGGGCAAGATGTCTGCCCGTGAGGCTTTGTAATGGACAGCAGCACTGGACCTCACTTCCAGTAGCAGCTCTTTCTTTAGCACGTGGTGGGGTCTGGATGATCAGGAGTTCCTGAGAGTGAGGAGAAGGGGAGATTAGTACTGTAGCCTTGGTGCACTGACGTTTTAGTTTAGGCGTGTATTGCAGAAGACTCTACATAAACAAATAGCTTCCGTACGTCATATGCCATTTGCCTTTATTGCATCTAAGACAAATCCTTTCTCCCCCACGTAGCAAGTAGTTTTAAATTACCTTTGATTTCCAAAGTTGTCCATCTGACTTTAACAAGCAGAAGAATCAAGATCTTAATTTCTGTCGTGTGGACTTGCCTTCAGGTCTTCTCCTCGGCTGCTGTGCACAGCTGCAAAACAGAAGAACAACGGCCATAACCTGGAAGAGGACGCGGGTCAGAACGAGCAGAAGACAGCTCTTCCCTCCACGGAGAAGACACTCATGGAAGAGAAGGTCAAGCTGGAAGAGCAGCTGCGGGAGACCATGGTAAGGCTGTGGGCTCTTGTGAGGAGCACGGTCTGTGGACTCCAGCTCCGTCTTCTGGGGATGTGAAGATGGCCTCCCTGACAACAGAGGCGGAAGCCAGACAGATTCTGTCCCTGTTGGGTTCTACAGCAAGTTACTGCTGAAGGAAGGATAGAACTCAAATCCACTGTGACTCTGGTTGTCATGAGAATTACCTTCATGTGCTACATAGATTATATTGAATTAAGACTGAAAATGGTCTTTACAAGTGAGGACTATTCAGTAGGGCCCTTGAGCCTGGATCTTTGGGAGGACGAAGGTGGGAGCCAGAGGTAAAGTCACGTGGTGCCTCTCCTAGGAATGTTGGAGTTTTTGAACTAATTAGTAAAACAGATTATGACCTCATGTGGAAAAGCGTTGTTGTTCAGTCACTCAGTCGTGTCTGACTGTGTGACCCCAGGGACTGCAGCACTCCAGGCCTCCTTGTCCCCCACCATTTCCTGGAGTCTGCCCAAGTTCATGTCCCCCAAGTCGGTGATGCCATCCGGCCATCTCATCCTCTTTCTTCACCATCTTCTCCTGCCCTCAGCCTGTCCCAGCATCGGGGTCTTTTCCAGTGGGTCAGTTCTCTGCATCAGGTGGCCAAAGAACTGGAGCTTCAGCATCAGTCCTTCCAGTGCATGTTCAGGACTGATTTCCTTTAGGGTGGGCTGGTTGGATCTCCTTGCTGTCCGAGGGACTCCCAGGAGTTCTCCAGCTGCAGTTCAGTAGTATCAGTTGCTTGGCACTCAGCCGTTTTTGTGGTCCACCTCTCACATCCAAATGTGACTACTGAAAAAACCATAGTTTTGACTAGATGGACCTTTCTCAGCAAAGTAATGTCTCTGCTTTTTAATAAGCTGTTTAGGTTGGTCATAGCTTTATTTCCAAGGAGCCAGCATCTTTTAACTTCATGGCTGCAGTCGTCATCTGCAGTGATTTTGGAGCCCAAGGAAATAGTGTGTCACGGTTTCTATCGTATCCCCATCTATTTGCCATGAAGCACTGTGCTAGGGCTTTGCTAACCCCTTTGCTTATATGAATCCTCACAACAGCCCTGTGAGTCAGCCGTTAATACCCTTGTTTACAGATGAGGAAACTGAGGCCCAGGACTGTTTGGTAAACTTTCCAAGGTCACCTTGCTACCCAGTGGCAGGGCCACGGTCAGAGCCTGTGAGACCTTGCTCTTAACCATGGCTCTGGAACCCCCAGAAAGCTGAAGGCAATAACCTAGTGCCCATGAAAAATAGAAATGCAAGGAGATGTATACGATTATAGGAAGAGTTGGTGCAAAATGAGGAAGATACAAGAATTCAAATGATTGTTACACAATAAATGTTCCAACTGAACCGTATCTGGGCAGTATTAAAAATACCAAAGGTTGATTCCTGAGGTTTTTCCTCTTCTGTGGCGTAGAGGCCAAAGCTGTCCGCTCAGGGTTGTTGTTCTGCCTACCCTCTCCTTGGGGTGTGAGAACCAAGCCAGGTCAGCCCTTACCCTGGGTTCCAGGGCTCCCTTGAGCTGGAGGTTCTGCAGAGGAATGACTGGTCCTTCCTTGCGAGGAGCCATCCGAACCAGCGCAGACTGGCAGCTTTTCCTGTCCTTTGCTCAGCTGCACACAGAGTGAGGATGGCCCTGGGGGCTTCTGAATACGTGGCGCCTGGGCATCTTAGGCCCCACATAGTGGGACTAGTGGCACTGGTTAATCTTCTTCTGTTTATTCCACAGCAGCTGTTTGTAATCCAGTCTCCAGAGTACTCATAGCTGCTGTTTGTATTTTAACTTGCAGTTTATTATATCACATTTGTTTTCCGATTAATTTGTTCCAGATTTATTTCGTATGAATTTGTCTCCCTTTTTTTTTTTAAGGAAAAATATAAGCGAGCTCTAGCAGACACTGAGAACTTGCGGCAGAGGAGCCAAAAGTTGGTGGAGGAGGCCAAGCTATATGGTAACTTTAAACACTACGTGATGCTGGTCCTGGGGAACATGGGCAGTGGGGGCGTGGCCCTAGACAGCGTGATGGGTCAGGTGGGGAGGGGGACGGCTGCTGGCTGCATTCCGTCCAGCTATTGAGATGAGTCAGCTGTGGCCTCAAAGGAGCAGAGCTGGCTGGTGACGCACGCTCGTAGTGGCGAGCGTGATTCCTTCGATAGAGTGCCCTTCACTCTTCCGCGCAGGGACCGCAGTGTGAGCCTGCAGGTCCTAGCAGAGGTGCCCTGGGAGGCTCGGGTCCTCAGCTGGAGCAGCCCTCACGCTGGTCTCACTGAAGACCTCGTCAGTCGCTGTCTGTCTGTGTTGACACCGTTGGGTCCTTCCATCATCATGCTTCCCACCTTAGAGTTGAGGTCACTGAGGCTGAAACGATTTGCTTCTAAAATGGCGCTGGCGCCAAGGCCTGTCTCCCCACCCCATATGTGTTGTGTTGATCACTCAGAAGACTATCTGAGTACTTAGGGGACAGAGTTTTCAGTCCCCCTGTTCTGGTTGCAGAACTGATAAGAGGTTAAACCTTCTGCCCAAGGACAGACCTTGGTGCTTGCGGTGGAAGCAAAGATCCAAGTTCAGAGAACAAACCTCGCTTTTCTTAAATTTTATTGAAGTATATGGTTGTTTATAACGTGTTAATTCCTGCTGTACCGCAGAGTGACTCAGGCACACGCCTGTCACACCCCCTTCCATTGCTGTCTCACAGGGTAACTGGCTGTGGCTCCCCGTGCTGCCAGCGGTGGCCTGTTGCTCAGTCTGTAGATGACAGTTGGCACGCGCTCCTCTCTGTGGAGGACGCCGCGGGTGGTTTGATAGTGTGCGTGCTCAGTCGCTCAGGCGTGTCCCGCTCTGCGACCCCACGGACTGTAGCCCCCCAGGCCCCTCTGTCCATGGGCATCCTGGCAAGAAGACTGGAGTGGGTTGCCATTTCCTCCTCCAGAGATTCTTGCCAGCCCATGGATTGGACCCAAGACTCCTGGGTCCCCTGCACTGGCTGGCAGGTTCTTTACCGCTGAGCCACCTGGGAAACCCTGGTAATTTGATCGTGATCACATTCAATCTGTAGATTGCTTTGGGTAGTATGGCCGTTTTAACAGTGTTAATTCTTCCAAGGAGAGCATAGAATATCTTTCCCTTTCTTTGAATCATTTTCGGTTTCCTTCACTAATGGTTTATGGTTCTCAGCATATAAGTGTTTGACCTCCTTTCAGGTTTATTCCTAAATTTTTTATTATTTGATGTGATTTTAAAAGATACTACTCTTTACATTCTCTTTCTGATATTTCATTGTTAGTGTAAAAAAATTCAGCCAATTTCTGTATATTAATCTTATATCCTGATACCTTGCTGAGTTCATTCATTTATTCTAGTAGTTTTTGTATGGAATCTCAGGGCTTTCAGTAAGTATTTTATCGTGTCATCTGTATATACTGACAATTTTACATCTTCTTGTGGCTGAGACTCCCAGTACTATGTTGAATAAAGTGATAAGAGTGGGCGTCCTTATGTCATAAGAGTTTTTATTGTGAGTGGACGTTGGATCAGATGCTTTTCCTTCATCTGCTGAGTGTCTTGTGGTTTTGTCTTTTCTCTTGTTGGCGTGTGTGTCTCACTGATGGGTTTGCATGTGTTGAACTGTCATTATGACCCTGAGCTGAGTCCATCTTGGTCGTGGTGTATGATCTTTTTTATGTGTTGTTAGTGTCCATTCGCTAATATTTTGTTGGGAATGTTCGCATCTGTATTCATCAGGGATATCGGCCTGTGACTTTTTTTTTTAGTAGTGTCTGTCTTTGGTTTTGGTATCAGGGTAATGGTGGCTTCATAGAATGTCTTTGGGAGTATTCCTTCCTCTTCATTCTTTTGAAAGAGTTTCAGAAGAATCAGTAGGAGTTCTTTCTATGTTTGATAGAATTCACCTGAGTAGCCATCTGGTCCTGGACTTTTGTTTGTAGGGAGTTTCTTTTAATGACAGATTCTCTTTCATGTCTCGTTACCAGTTTGTTGCAATCACGCATGTCTTGATTCAGTTCTGGCGGGCTGTAAATCTGTAGGAACTTGATTTTGTCTTCTAGACTGTCAAGTTTGCTGGGATATAATTAATTCATAATATTCTCTTAATGGTTTGTATTTCTGTGGCATCAGTTGTGATTTCTCTTTCATTTCTTATTTTCTTTATTTGGATCCTCTCCCTTTTGTTGGTGAGCCAGTTTTTTTTATTTTTCTTTTTTTAAAGTCTAGTTTCTCTCTGATCTTTATTTCCCCGCTTCTGTTGACTTCAGGTTTTGTTTGTTCTTATTTTTCTAATTCTTTTAGGTGGTAGGTTAGGTGGTTCTGAGATTTTTCTTGTCTCTTAAAGAAGTCCTGTATCACTGTGAACTTCCTTCTAAAAACTGCTTTTGCTGCATTGTGTAGACTTTGTATGGTTGTGTTTTCATTGTCATTTGTCCCTAGGTAATTTTTAATTTCTGCTTTGATTTCATTGTTGACCCATTGGTATTTTAGTAGCATGTTGTTTGATTCCATATAGTTGGGTTGTCTTGTTTTGTTTTCATTTCTTTTTCTGTAGTTGATATCTAGGTTCATGCAGCTCTGGTCAGAAAGATGCTGGAAATAATTTCTGTTCTGTTAAATTTGTTGAGGCTTGTTTTGTGCCCCAGTGTATGGTCAGTCCCAGGAAAGGAGCTGTGTGCACTTGAGCGTGCCTTCTGCATTTTTGGATGGGACGTCTTGAGCGTATCGGGTAAGTCCGGCTGCTCTGTTGCGTCATTTGGCCTCTGTTGCGTCACTCTCTGTGGAGCTCTGGCTGCTGATGCGAGGTGGGCAGTACACTCCCCTGCCGTTGTGTCCCCATGAAGTGGCTCACTGTGTCTGTTAGCATTTGTTTTATGTGTTGGGTACATATATGTTGAGGAAGATAACATCTTGTATTGATTTTTTAATATTATATAGTATTTTCCTTTCTGTGCTTATAGCTTGTTTTAATGTCTGTTTTGTCTGATGAATATCGTGACACCCCCCTCCCCTTTCTTATTTACCTTTGCATGAAATATCTTTGTTTCTGTCCCCTCAACTTTCAACCTGTGTGTGTCCTTTGGTTAAAGTAGGTCTCTGGTAGACTGCGTATTGAAGTTTGATGTATTTTTGTTTTTGTCTGTGCTTGTTGTCTTTTTGGATTTTGTAAATCTGGTGTGCGTTGTTGATTTGTGGTTACCCTGTTTTTCAAGTATATTCAGTTCAGTTCAGTCACTCAGTCATGTCCAACTGTTTGCGACCCCATGAACCACAGCACGCCAGGCCTCCCTGTCCATCACCAACTCCTGGAGTCCACCCAGACCCATGTCCATCGAGTCGATGATGCCATCCAACCGTCTCATCCTCTCTTGTCCCCTTCTCCTCCTGCCCTCAATCTTTCCCAGCATCAGGATCTTTTCAAATGAGTCAGCTCTTTGCATCAGGTGGCCAAAGTATTGGAGTGTCAGCTTCATCATCAGTCCTTCCAATGAACACCCAGGACTGATCTCCTTTAGGATGGACTGGTTGGATCTCCTTGCAGTCCAAGGGACTCTCAAGAGTCTTCTCCAGCACCACAGTTCAAAAGCATCGATTCTTTGGCGCTCAGCTTTCTTTATAGTATGTTAATCTCTTCCTGTGTCTGCTTGCTTTAGACTGGTGGTCATATAGGCTCAAACATTCTAGGGGGAAGAAAAGTCAGCATTTTCTTACTCCTTCCCCACACTTTATGATTTTGATGTTGTCTTTTACATCTTTCGTGTTTACCCTTCAGGTGTTCATTGTGGTGTCATTGATTCCACAGAATTGTTTTTTTTTAATCTTTGTACTGGCTTTAAATGATTCACTTTACAATTGGGTTTCTTTTTACTTAGAGAAAGCTTTTTAATGTTTCTTTTAGGATAGGTTTAGTATTGCTGTGTTAAAAGTACCAACAGTTTCTGCTTGTCTGAACGGTTCTTTGTCTCCCTGTGAACGGTAGCCTTGCTGGGTAGAGTGCCCAGGTTGCACTTCCCCCTCCAGGCCTTTGGCTGTGTCTTCCCTCCCTCCTGGCGTGCAGTGTCTGGGGACACCAGTGATAGCGTATGGGATCCCCTATAGCTCACTCCCTTTCTTGTGCTGTCTGTAGTAATCCTCTCTTTCACTGTTCCATTTTAATTGATTTTTTTTCCATGTGGACAATTTTTAAAGTCTTTGCTAAATTTGTTACAGTATTGTTTCTGCTTTGTTTTTTGACTTGAAGACACATGGGGTTTTGGCTCCCTGATCAGGGATTGAACCCGCGCCTGCCGCATGGTGAGGCACAGTTTTAACTCACTGGACTACCAGGGAAGTGCCCGGCCGTGATGCACGCAAGTACATCTGCATCCCCCCTTTCTTTTCTGCTAGAATCCCTGTCATGTGTACATTGGCAAATCATCCCATAGGTCTCTTACGTTGCTTTCATATTTTTTCATTTGGCTTTCTTGTCTGCTGTTCTGATTGGGTGATTTTCATTTTTCTGTCTTCCAGATTCCTTATTTGTTAGGAGAAACAATTACCTACCATGGTCTTGGAGGGCTTTTTTTCTGTGGGTGGGAGCCTCGCTGTGTAGCAGCCTGAGTGGGTCTAACATTTTTGGTGCGAGTCCTGCTTTTGTAGTATAGGTGCTGCTGGGTGTCCTGGCCACTGTCCCATTGATGGGGCGGGCGGTGTGACTGGTTGAGCGGGGCCTCCCCTCTGTGGCTGTCACAGCCCTGTCGGGAAGGGTGAGCTCCCTGCTGGTGAGAGTGGACACCCCCCAGGTCTGTTTCTGAGCTGCAGAGTGAGGCAGGCGGGAGTGAGCGCTCCCGGGAGGGGAGCCACTGAACATCCCTGCACTGCAGCTGGCCACCGGGGGCGCGCTGCACGCTGGCGCCTGTTGTGCGTGCTCAGTCGTGTCCGACTGCAGCCCCCCAGGCCCCTCTGTCATGGGCTTCTCCAGGCAGGAATACTGGAGCGGGGTGCCATGCCCTCCTCCAGGGCATCTTCCCGACACAGGGATGGAACCTGCGTCTGCTGCGTTGGCAGGCAGGTTCTTTACCGCTGAGCCACTGGGAAGCCCTCCCACTGCCCAGGCTCACAGGGTGTGCTGTCGCCCACTGCCCCCAGCCCCACCCCCACCGTGGGAGTGCAGGCAGGCAGCCCTGGCGTGCCCCACCGCCATGTTCCCAGAGCTGCCAACGCAGGCCATTCTTTTTACTTAGAGAAAGCTTTTTAATGTTTCTTTTAGGATAGGTTTAGTATTGCTGTGTTAAAAGTACCAACAGTTTCTGCTTGTCTGAACGGTTCTTTGTCTCCCTGTGAACGGTAGCCTTGCTGGGTAGAGTGCCCAGGTTGCACTTCCCCCTCCAGGCCTTTGGCTGTGTCTTCCCTCCCTCCTGGCGTGCAGTGTCTGGGGACACCAGTGATAGCGTATGGGATCCCCTATAGCTCACTCCCTTTCTTGTGCTGTCTGTAGTAATCCTCTCTTTCACTGTTCCATTTTAATTGATTTTTTTTCCATGTGGACAATTTTTAAAGTCTTTGCTAAATTTGTTACAGTATTGTTTCTGCTTTGTTTTTTGACTTGAAGACACATGGGGTTTTGGCTCCCTGATCAGGGATTGAACCCGCGCCTGCCGCATGGTGAGGCACAGTTTTAACTCACTGGACTACCAGGGAAGTGCCCGGCCGTGATGCACGCAAGTACATCTGCATCCCCCCTTTCTTTTCTGCTAGAATCCCTGTCATGTGTACATTGGCAAATCATCCCATAGGTCTCTTACGTTGCTTTCATATTTTTTCATTTGGCTTTCTTGTCTGCTGTTCTGATTGGGTGATTTTCATTTTTCTGTCTTCCAGATTCCTTATTTGTTAGGAGAAACAATTACCTACCATGGTCTTGGAGGGCTTTTTTTCTGTGGGTGGGAGCCTCGCTGTGTAGCAGCCTGAGTGGGTCTAACATTTTTGGTGCGAGTCCTGCTTTTGTAGTATAGGTGCTGCTGGGTGTCCTGGCCACTGTCCCATTGATGGGGCGGGCGGTGTGACTGGTTGAGCGGGGCCTCCCCTCTGTGGCTGTCACAGCCCTGTCGGGAAGGGTGAGCTCCCTGCTGGTGAGAGTGGACACCCCCCAGGTCTGTTTCTGAGCTGCAGAGTGAGGCAGGCGGGAGTGAGCGCTCCCGGGAGGGGAGCCACTGAACATCCCTGCACTGCAGCTGGCCACCGGGGGCGCGCTGCACGCTGGCGCCTGTTGTGCGTGCTCAGTCGTGTCCGACTGCAGCCCCCCAGGCCCCTCTGTCATGGGCTTCTCCAGGCAGGAATACTGGAGCGGGGTGCCATGCCCTCCTCCAGGGCATCTTCCCGACACAGGGATGGAGCCTGCGTCTGCTGCGTTGGCAGGCAGGTTCTTTACCGCTGAGCCACTGGGAAGCCCTCCCACTGCCCAGGCTCACAGGGTGTGCTGTCGCCCACTGCCCCCAGCCCCACCCCCACCGTGGGAGTGCAGGCAGGCAGCCCTGGCGTGCCCCACCGCCATGTTCCCAGAGCTGCCAACGCAGGCCTCTTGGAGCCCAGACCCAGCCTTGCTTTTGTGGGCACGCCCCAAGCCCACAGATTCAGGCCTTAGTAGGCCGGGACCGTCAGATGTCCCCCAGACGCTGCTGAGCTTGCAGGGTGGGCGACGGTAGCGTGGACTGCAGAGCCGCGTCTGCGTGGGGGTGAGCGGCCAGCGCCGGCGGCTCCCAGGGCTCCGAGAGGCCGTGCTCAGCCGGAGGCTACTGGGGCGGGCCCACCTTCCTCCACGCGCCCTCTGACCGTGGCGCCTCACTGCTTTTGCAGACGCGTTTCACTCTCGGATGCCGTCACCTCCGCTCCTGTTTTTCTTTCCTCTTCTCTGGTCGTCCCCTGCACTAGCTGCTTGCCTGCTGCCCCCCAGATGCCCGCGTTCTTCGGGCCTCCCCTCCTCCCCTCACCACCCCCCACTGACTTGCCCTCCCACAGGGCTGAGTGGTGTCCACACACAGGTGAGCTGCCAGTTCAGACGTTTCTTCCCCATTCTAGTCCTGGCTCTCTTTACCTGGGTGTCTCAGAGGTATTTTAAACTGAATTCTCCCCTTTGCTTTCCTTCCTCATTTGAGTAAATGATACCGTTGCCCTCGCAGGTGTTCAGGTCAGGCATCTGAGACTAGGCTCTCCCCGCACGCCCACTCCCCTCCCGCCCTGGGCGTGGGGACGGCTGGACTCCGCCGACTGCCCTCCGCCACGTCCTCCGCTCTGTCCAGGCCAGCTTCAGCCCCGTGCTTCTGCTCCACACCCTTGGCAGAGTGGCCTCAGCTCCCCTCCAGTCCAGCACCCTGCCCGGAGTTGTCAGCGTCTCTGGGTTTGTGTCTTCTTGGTGGACTGGCGCCCTGGGCTCCTGGAACGCTTGGCTCACTCCTGACTCAGGCCACACCCCAGGCTAAGTAAGCCATGTCCCTGAGGTTAATCGTCCTCAGCACTCACGAGGGCTCCGTCCTGGAGGTGTACTTGGTAATCGTGTGTCTCCCTGTGGCGATTGTGCGCTGCATGTCTCAGACCAGACTCCACGTGGGCAGACGCTTCCCCAGCAGCTCGCACGAGGGGTTAGTCCTTACTAGATGCTCACACTCTTATTGGATGAGTAGACTTTTAAATTTCATTTTCCAGCAACTGGGTGAAAATACTCTGTAAAACAAGGGAAGCTGTAAACAAGCGTTGCCTCCTTCAAAGCGTAGAGCCTTTGAAACTTGAGAAGATGTGAGTGGGTTTTGCTGGAGCCTCCTCGCTGCGCCGCAGGGGAGGGGGACGGGCCAGCCCAGGGGGCGCCTCGTCAGCCCCAGCTTCCTGCATTCAGCATCTGAAGGGTTGTCTTGAAACCACAGACACTTGCATTTGTATAAAATTTTTTAACTGTTATTTCTTCAGTTAGATCGAGGCTTGTGTCCTGGTAGCTTTGACCTCATGGTGCCAAGTAATAGCTGATTGTTTATGGAGCGCTTCGTGCTCTAGGTGCTGTGAGGTGCGTGGCTTCCTGTCCTCATAAGCTCGCTGTGTGTCAGCTGCTGTTGGCCCTGTGCTGTGACCAAGGCAGCTTCAACCCGGAGGGCTTGCACACAGTCACAGGGCTGTCTGGCAGCCAGGGGTGTGGCTCCAGGCCCCGCGCTCAGCAGCTGAGGTGGGACTACCGTGCTCGGGAGTCTGTGTCCTCTTGGTCCCGAGCAGGACTGGGAGTTTTCAGTCTGGCTCTGCAGGTTTTCAGCTCCCTGTCTTTACGCCTCATTGGCTTTTGTCTAAACCTCAGGAAAGTTTTTTTGTTTAATCCAGCCCATTGAAATTCTAGCACAAAGTAGTGATTTGAAAGAAGGTGTGTGACAGAAGGACTTCCCAGGTGGCTCAGTGGTAAGGAATCCACCTGCCGTTGCAGAAGATGCGGGTTCAGTCCCCGGGTCGGGAGGGTCCTCTAGATGAAGGGAACGGCAACCCACTCCAGTATTCTTGTCTGGAGACTCCCACAGACAGAGGAGCCTGGTGGGCTGCAGTCCACGGGGTCACAAGAGTGGGACAGAGTGAGCACGCACGTGTCATACAAGGAGGGCTTGTCGTTTTGAGCTGCCCGTGCAGTTGGGTGCACAATGCAATGACGTTCTCCCTTAACTTGGTGCAGGCATCCAGGGCTTCTGCAAGGACTTGCTGGAGGTGGCAGACATCTTGGAGAAGGCCACACAGTGTGTCCCGAAGGAAGAGATTCGGGACGACAACCCGCACCTGAAGAGCCTCTACGAGGGGCTCGTGATGACCGAAGTCCAGATCCAGAAGGTGTTCACGAAGCACGGCCTGCTCCGGCTGAACCCCCTGGGTGCCAAGTTCGACCCGTACGAGCACGAGGCGCTGTTCCACACGCCGGTCGAGGGGAAGGAGCCGGGCACAGTGGCTCTGGTTAACAAAGTGGGCTACAAGCTGCACGGGCGCACCCTGAGGCCCGCCCTGGTGGGGGTGGTGAAGGAGGCTTAGCGGCCCGTAGGTTGCAGCGGCCCGTGGGTTGCGGCGCTTTGTCGTAATCACTCGCTGACTCTTCCAGGGCGGGTTCGTCTTTTTTCACCTATGAATACCCTTGACCTTTTCCTAAACCTTGCTGCAAGGCTTTGGTAACCGGCGGCCTCGCGGAAAAGCCAGCCAGTTGCACAGCTGCGTTAACAAACTGGAATACAGGAGTCAGTCCATTGATTTTTAACACATGTTCCAAATGCTTATGGAACAGGCTGATGGGACACTGCTGGACTCTGGGGTATCACAAAAAATACTGTGCTCAGACTCTGGTGACATCAGAGTGTTTGAAGTAAATAAAAGGCCTTCAGGAACCCCGTCTGCTGGCTGGCCGTGCCGGCTGCTCTGCGTGCCGTGCGTCTCGCTGTAGCCTGCGAGCTCCTGGGATGCTTGGCTCTCACTCAGGCAGTGGAGGGGGTTGCTGAGGAAGGTTTATGACGCCCTTGGTGACAAACATGATTTGAGTTCCTTTATATTCAATAACTACCTGCCTGCCCAGAACGATCACACCTCCACTTTGCCCGTTACCGAAGGTGACTTGCCGTTGTCCTGTTTCGTTCGCCTCTGAAAATGTTGAAATCTATACCCAGCAGGTGACCAGTGACCTAAAGGTGTTTCCCCTAGTAAGATGGACTTTCCTAGAGAAACCTGAGGACTGTGTGGTTGCTATATTTTAAATGTTACATTTTATTTAAGAGGATTAAAGCCCGATATTATTTTCCTACGTTCTGATAGCTGTTCTGTGTGCTTTGATGGTGGAGATCCTCACCTTAAGGACAGCGTAACGAAGCCTTCTGGGTCTCTGTTTAGACCCTGCGTCTGTGTGCCTGACACCCAGACGTGTTGGCTCGTGTCCCGGAAGGGCGAGAGGCTTCCTCCAGGGCTCCCCTGGCTGGCGGCTGGCGGCCGGCGTTGGGGGCAGGCCCGGGTCCGCCCGCAACCATGAGGGGCCACAGACACTCGGGAGCAGCACCCGCAGACACTCAGGACCGGCAGATGCTGGCCCTGCGGCTCCCTAGGGCCTTCCTTTCCTCACACTAAGGGAAACCAGTGACGGAGCCAGAGGAAAGGGACCTCCCACAGTCTCTGCTTCTGAGGGTACTTCAGGGACTGAAGATCAGTACAGTTACAGCTGTTGACTGCATGAAAATGGGGGGCACACAAGTTTGAAAGGTATAGGTAATAATCCCATCATTAAAATCGCAAAAAATTTACCCTTTTTAAGTTGCTTTAAATTATTTGGTCAAAAGCGTATCCCAGGGATTTCCCTGGTGGCCCAGTGGTTAAGAATCCACCTCCCAATGAAGGGGACTTGGGTTTGACCCCTAGTTGAGGAACTAAGATCCCACCTGCCACAGGGCAACTAAGCCGCAGCTAGAGAACCTGTGAGGCGGCCGGCGTTGGGGGCAGGCCCGGGTCCGCCCGCAACCATGAGGGGCCACAGACACTCGGGAGCAGCACCCGCAGACACTCAGGACCGGCAGATGCTGGCCCTGCGGCTCCCTAGGGCCTTCCTTTCCTCACACTAAGGGAAACCAGTGACGGAGCCAGAGGAAAGGGACCTCCCACAGTCTCTGCTTCTGAGGGTACTTCAGGGACTGAAGATCAGTACAGTTACAGCTGTTGACTGCATGAAAATGGGGGGCACACAAGTTTGAAAGGTATAGGTAATAATCCCATCATTAAAATCGCAAAAAATTTACCCTTTTTAAGTTGCTTTAAATTATTTGGTCAAAAGCGTATCCCAGGGATTTCCCTGGTGGCCCAGTGGTTAAGAATCCACCTCCCAATGAAGGGGACTTGGGTTTGACCCCTAGTTGAGGAACTAAGATCCCACCTGCCACAGGGCAACTAAGCCGCAGCTAGAGAACCTGTGTGCCCCGCGAGGAAAATCCCGTGCGCTGCAGCTGCCACCTGAGGCGGCCCAGCAGAGGAGTGTCAGATATAACTGAAGGCGGTAGAGCTCCCTGAGGAAACCACGCCAGGAGTCACGCCCGCCCTTACACCACGGCTGTGGGCATGTGGTTTTGCCTCTGGTGCGTCTGTGCACTGAGCGTGAGTAATTGTGGCACTAGTTTCTGTGAGTGTCCCCTCCCATCCCTTTTCGGCTGGAGCTGCACCTGCTAAAAGGTGCTAAACCCAGAGATGGTCTGGCTTCAATGTGAACGGTTTCCTGTTGCACTCATCCACGGTCACACTAACGGGAGAGCATTAGCTGTCCACGCTGCCGCCGCAGTTGGAGGCCGTGGGCTGCACTCGGCCGGGCCCCCAGGTCTGGCCCCGCTGCGGCCGGGACCCGCTGCTCCTTGCAGGGGATGGAGCCGGCGCTGTGTACTCACACAGGCTCCCGCAGCCTGGCTCCACGCAAGGTCTGGGTGTTCGTTCCTTTCTGGGAAGGAGCACTGGCCTGAAGGGCTGGCTTTTCTGCTTAACAAGAGGCCTATTTGAACTCAACAGTTTGGAGGGAAAACAGGCACAACGTCCAAGAGCCACGCTAAGACATGTCACAAGCTGTTCCCCATCCTGATTCTGAGACTGAAAAGCTGCGGCTCCAGGGGCAGGCAGTAAAAAGCAAGCGGTGACACCATTTGGTTCTCAACCTGTTTAATGTGTAAAAGGGGGAAGAAAGGCGGTAGGCAGAGTTTCGGTCTGAATACATTCTTGGAATGCTGGCCATCCAGAGCATCATTCTGAACAGCTGATTATCTTCTGTGACTTGAGAGAGTTTCAGTTTTGAAAAGACCTAATTCCATGGGATCATGGTGACTCATTTATCGTAAGAATTAAATACAGAAATTTAAAGGCTCCGAGCAAACAGCAGGGGCGGGACTAATGCGACAGTAATAGCTGGAGTTGATGGGGCAAGAGGCAACCAATCATAAAATTACTTTTCCCTTGTAACAAAGGGTTCACACTTTTAACATAAATTATACATTCATTATGGTGTGTAAAAACAGTCAAGCCTAAATAAATTCTTCATACCATCGAGAAGAGACACACACACTGACAACCTGCTTAAGCACAGAACTTCTCGTTTGACAGCTCTTGGCCAGGGCCACGCACATTTTACAGGGAGCTTTTGCTTCTTAAGCTTAGTGAAAGTCTGGCAATCGTTCTGTATAAAAATAAGACTTAAATTTAAAACCTCACCAAACTAGGACTCTGATGTAGAAAACCGGTTACGCCGGAGCAGCTGAAGCCCGCAGCTGTCAGACTTCAGCGCGCGTCCCAGCGACCTGGAGGCCCCGCCCCGAGTGTCCGAGGCCTGGGGGGCCCAGGTCCCTGAAGGGCCAGCCGGTTCCCCCAGGGCCGCTGTACTGCTGCTCCAGGAACCCTGGCTGAGAACCCCTGGAAGGGCGTAGCACCGTCTCCGTGCTCTTGGCAGCCACGGTTACCCTGCAGGTGACAGCGGGAGGCGGTGCTTGGGAGTGACACCACCGCCCGCTGCTTCACGGTCAGAGAGGTCCCAGGCTTGCGGTCAGGTCGCGGGGAGTGCTGCTCTGCCAGCACGCGATGCAGTTTACAACTAAAGCCGCGGACGACGTGTTTGAGCGTCAGGCACTCAGTTGCGTCCGACTGCGACTCCGTGGACGGTGGCCTGCCAAGGCTCCTCTGTCCGTGGGGGTTCTCCAAGGCAAGAATACTGGAATGGGTTGCCATTCCCTTCTCCAGGAGATCTTCCCGACCCAGGGATTGAACCCAGGTCTCCTGCATTGCAGCTGGGTTCTTTACCATCTGAGTCACCAGGGAAGCCCCAATATACTTGAAGTGTGTACTTAATGCTGGAAATTCACCCTAGGGGACAGACAGAGGATGTGAAAGGAAAAGGCACCATAACTAAGCCGTCCTTGGAAATGATGAGGTTTTTTTTCTTTTCTCTCTCAAATACCTTCACTTTAATGTGACTTCAAGCCCAAGCATTCTGGGAGGTAAACAGTCTGGTAGCTACAGGGGATGAGAGGCAGGATGTGCCCCAGGACGACCGGAGGAGCACTGGGGTCTGGCCACTCCACTGACTCTACCGCAGGGCCTGGGACACGAGAGCCCTAGGCAGCTGGAAGACACACGACGACTCAGGCTCCCGCGCAAAGGCACCGTGCCCATCACGAAAGGGCGCCCCTGAGAGCTTCTCTGAACCGGGCTGGGCAGAGCCATGCCAGAGTCTGGCTCAAGCTTCTGAACCACTTCTTCCCAGAGAAGCAGTGCCCAGGCCTCCAGGCCACCAGGGTCCCTCTCGCCTAGCCCAGCGCCTGAGACCACCCAAGACAAGACACATGGCCAGTCTCAGAGAAAGAGGGGCTTGCCACTGGGGTGAGAACCCTGGAAGGAGCTGACCCAAAACCCAGAACTCTCAACTTTCAGTGAACTTCATTTAAAATGAGTTCTTCCAAGTAAAACGCAAGGCCGAGTTCTAAGCCCAGCAAGAAGCACCCCCAGGGGAGGAGGCCCCGCGTTCTGCCAGTCGGCGCTGGGCCCCGAGTCCCCCGCCCCACCCCCCCAGCACGGTGAGCTCC
>SJYR01001680.1:416717-444853 GCA_006410655.1 Kobus ellipsiprymnus
GTTTTGGCTCACAAAGCTTTTTTTTTCTCTGCTGTCGGTGTGGCTCTCGCGCGACCATCCAGCCGTCCGTCCGTCCCGGGCGCTCCGGGCGGCGGGGCTCAGGAGGCGTCCCTGGATATCCAGCCGCTCTCGGTGAGGAAGTTCAGGATCCGCTTCTTGAGGACTTTGTCCAGGTAGCCGGGCAGGCGGCTCTTGGAGGGGATGCCCTGGCGCTTCTGCAGGTGGTCCTTGATGATGATGGTCTTCACGGTCACGTAGCGCGCGGGGCTCAGGTTCAGCGAGCTGCACAGCACCTTCTCGCGGTCCGACAGGAGCTCGAAGCCCGGCAGGTGCTCGATGGCCGCGAACTCGCCGTCCCGGCCGTCCTCCTTGCCGCGCTTGGCGCCTCCCGCCGCCGCGGCAGCAGCCGCAGCCGCCTTGTTCTCCTTGCGCTTCTCGCGCTTGTGGCGGGCCGCCTCGTACTCGGCCGACTCTTCCATCTTGGTGATGCCGTTGCGCCGGTAGCGCTGCAGCTCGCGGATCTTGGCGCGCAGCATCTTCTCCTTGTGCATGTTCTCAAACAGGTCGTCGAACTCCTTGCACGACATGAACTGGTAGAGCGGCCGCAGCTTGAGCCGCAGCTCCTTCTCCTCCTTGGTGACCTTGCGCCGCGCCGCCCGCTCCTTCTCCTTCTTGTCTTTGCCCAGGAAGGCGGGCACCAGGTTGTAGTCGCGCGCAATGTTCTTGCGCCGCTGCCGCTCGCGGAGCTTGCGCACGTACATGTCCACGTGCGCGCGCTTCAGCTCGATCTCCACGTCGTCGTCGTCGTAGTTGACCGAGAGCCCGCTGATGAGCGTCTCGGCGTCCTGGTCGTACTCGATCTCGTAGTCGTCCCGCAGCGGCATGTAGCCCAGCTGCTGCTGCTCGGCCACCGAGATGTCTAGGGGAGGCAAGGGGGTGGTGAGGCTGGGAGAGAGGGGGCCCCCACTGGGGCAGGTGTGGTCGGTCACCCGGTTGGGGATGGTGTCGGGGATGCAGGCCTTCCCCAGGTTGCCGTGGATGTACATGCTTACGTAATGCTCCATCACTTCCTGGGGGGTCCGGGAAGCGCCGACGTGGGCTGCCATGTCCTCCTGCAGAGACAAGAAGCGTCAGAGGGTCAGGCACAGGCCGGGCGCAGAGTTCCCTGGGCGCCGCCACTCCTCGGGCGCAGTGCTGTCCGTCCCCCACGGCCACTCTGGGTGTGGGCGCTGGGGGGAGGACCTTTGGGGAATCCACACCCCGAGAAAGTCAGGACCCAGATGGGTGACTGGCCTGGAGCGCAAAGCTGAAAGCCACATCCCAGACCCCAGCTCTTCTCCTGGTTCTCTTAAGAAGACAAGCAGAGGCTCCCTGGGGCTCCAGCCGCCCTGCACACCAGCAATCAGGCCTGAGTGGGCAGCCAGAGCCCCAGGGCTTGGGGGGGGCGGTCCCCACTGGCTCCAATGACCTCTCCGCTCTTTGAACTAGGAGAATAGATGTGGCCCGCGGGCCTCTCCACCAGGGAGGGAGCCGGCTCACTGCACCGCCTGTGTCCCAGCGCAAAGGGCTGGGCTCCGTCTCTGATGCCCCGGCCCCGGGCCAGTGTGTTCCTTCCCTAGGTGGCAGTCAGATGACCCGGGAGTCGGGCCACCGCTTCTGTCAGCCCCTAGGGTCCAGCAAGCAGCTGGAGACCGGCCCGGGCTGCAGGCAGAGGTCACACCTCCAAAAGGGACCCGCTCTGCGCACACAGGGTTATTAATGGGAGGAAATTGTACAAGTCCCTCAATCTTTTCCTTCTGCCAAGAGGCCTCTTCCTTAAAGGCAACCGCTAAAGCCACGTGAGAAAGCAGCGCCTGCGGTGTGCACTCACTCCTGCGGCCACTCTGCGCCCTACCGGCCTCACCCCCAGCTCTGCCCTCCGCCCAGAGACGCTCAGCGGCCCCCACGGTCGGGATGGTCCCTGCACCCCCACAGGCCGAAGAGGAGCCCAGGAAACCAGCCGGTCCCCTGGGGGGCTGACCCTGCTGACCACCGGGCACAGAGGGGAGGAAGGTGTCCGGAAGCCCCTCAGAGGGACCAGACCAGCGGCTGCCCTGCCAGCCTCTCCCCAGGGGGTGCCGCTCCAGGGTGGGGGGGACGGGGGGCAGAGAAGGCCACATTGGGACCCACCCTGCCAGGCCACCTCTCTGCACCGTGAGGGGCAGCGGGGATCAGAGCTGAGAGCAGACTGTCTGCTGGAGAAACTACGTGCGTCTTTCTTTAAAAACCTCTCTCAGCACCAAGTGTGCAGTTATCCTTTCCCGGGAAACGTTTCGTCTAAAAACACAAAAGGCAGTCACAACCATCACTACCATCACCATCTCCCAGGCTGGCCACTCCTGCCTTGGAGCCTGCGGTCCTCACAGTAAAGGAACGGGGGGCGCTGGGGGGTGGTAACACTCTCCCCTCAGCCCAGCCCACCCCAGCCCGGCCTAGGGAGCCCCTGGGACACAAGTCCTTCCAGAAGGAAAGGCTGTGCTCGCCAGGGAGCCGGGGGGCGGGGTGCCACTGCCCTGAGCTGAGCTGCCCGCGCTGGGCGGGAGGCCAGGGCGTGGGAGCCGCGCCCTCAGTGTCCGACCCTCGCCAGTGCGGCGCGGCTCAGTGCCGGGGCCCCGGGCCTGGTCCAGTGCAGCCCTGCGAGAGAGCTCTGCCCTCTGAGAGGCCGCTGCCCCCCGCACCCCTCGGATGCCCGGCGAGGGGGACTCACAGCCCGAGGGCGCGGCGGGAGGCTGGGCAGCGACGTGGGTCTGAGCGAACTGAGGCAGGCCCGTGACCTGTCCGAGGGCCGCTCCGTCAGCTCCCGCCCTGTGGACGGAGCAGGCAGGGGCCGTGCAGCCGTCCTCTGGCAAGGCTGCCGGGCCCCTGTGAGACCTCCACGTGAGGTGGCGAGGGCACGTGGGAGACGGCGGCGGCCTGCCTGTGCTCGTCAGGCACTCCCTCGGGGCCCAGGCCCCCAGCCCGGTGCCCAGGGCACGGAGCGGGTGGGTGGGGGTGCTGGGAGGGAGGCCCTCCACCGTCTGCCTTCTGAGGACTCAGCGCTTTCTGCTGGACGCAGGCACTGCCCGTTTTGAAAACGAAGGACGAGTCCCGAGCATGAGAGAAGCAGGAGGGGGCACCTGGGCCGCCCCCACCACAGGTGCCCCACACGCACCCGCCAGCACTCCTGCGTGCCCCGGAGACACAGGAGGAAGTGTGCGCCCGGGGCAGCCCCTCGGGCGGTCTGCGCGGGAGTTACCGTTTCTGTGCCGACAGTGGACTTCCTGCCCTGAGATGCAAGGCGCTCACGTTCTGAGAGGGGCACCGGGAAGGGAGGTGGAGGTTCTGTGCATTACTTTTTCACTTTTTCCAGTAAAACTAAAAGGGACTTTTTTTTGTAAGTTAAATTCTGCCTCAATTCTCTGTTTAAACAGGTCTAAGATTTTCATGAAAATTCAGTTCAGTTTAGTCGCTCAGTCGTTTCCGACTCTTTGTGACCCCATGGACTGCAGCAGGCCAGGCTTCCCTGTCCTTCACCATCTCCCAGAGTTTGCTCAAACTCATCACCATTGAGTCGGTGATGCCATCCATCCAACCATCTCATCCTCTGTCGTCCCCTTCTCCTCCTGCCTTCAATCTTTCCCAGCATCAGGGTCTTTCCCAGTGAGTTGGTTCTTCGCATCAGGTGGCAAAAGTATTGGAGTTTCAGCTTCAGCATCAGTCCTTCCAGTGAATATTCGAGACTGATTTCCTTTAGGACTGACTGGCTGGATCTCCTTGCATCAAATATATATAAAAACACATTGTCCTTAAAAGAGATGACCTCTGTTCCGGGAGGCAGCCCCGCCCCCCGGCAGCGCGCAGGTGCACTTCCTCGGGGTCCACAGGCCGGTGGCCCACTGCTCCGAGTCTTGCTCCGCAAACGTCCACACTCCTGGGGCCTGTTCGTGGAGGCGGGCGGCCTGGGATAAGAAGCCGGGCGGTCTCCAGACACATAGGCTGGGTTTCTCCAGCCCCGCCAGGCAAGCGGCCGGACGGCCGTGGGCCCTGTGCAGACACCTCGGTGACCCAGCTCCTCTTCAGTTAACATAATGGGTTTCTGGCTCCAGAGGGACCCGGGCAGTGGCTGTTCATGAAGCCACAAATCAGCGGGGCTGGCGCCCTGTCACCAGGTCCCCAGGACCCCGCATCACCATCTTGGCAACTGCCCAGCAGGAGGCCGCTACTCAGGGAGATGCCGGCCAGCAACTGCTGAGCATCGACCCTGGGGACCGCCACGTCAGCTTGGCACCAATGAGAAAGGCCCGGGAAAGTCCATAGGAGCCTGACTTCCACGGGCTCTGAGACTGAGGGCCGTGATGGAAGGGGACAGCCAGGCTCTGACCCTAGGAGTCCACAGAGGACACACAGGTTCCCAGAAGCAGTGACGGACACACCCTGACGATGACGGTTCATGCCAGCCGCTGGCCTGACATCCAGCTCGTCTCATCTCACGTGTCTCCAGTCCCCACGTGTCAGCGGGTCACACTAGGGAGGGACGGTCCCATCTGCGCCTTACAGCGGCCTGTGATGGCAGGGGGCAGGCAGGGTGGGTGGAGGGGAGGTCCTGTCCCTCGTGTGTTCAAGGTCCAAGTTTTTTTGCTTCATCCAGATGGGTGGATGGACAGACAGGCCCGCTGGGCAAGCAAGGAGCAGTTAAAGTGAGTTTCGGGGAAAGAGACTTGAAGGGAAAGTTCAAGTACAACTGAAACAGAACAAGGCACCCAGCTGTAGCCTGAAGGTGGCCCCTTTCCCACTGCAGCTTGTGGTAACACCCCGGGAAGCAGCCCAAAGTCTGGATGTTTATTCTCCTATATGCGAGCTTAAAAAAAAAAGACTCCCATTTTTAGAACAAGGTGAGGAGAGTTCGGTATGCTGTTTCCTGGAGTCCTTTGAAAAATAAAGAAAACGTATCTCTGAGACACTGAACTGGGCCCATGAGGTCACCAAAGGGAAAAGACGGAGGCCAGTCCCACCGCGGGCTGGCCAGCTCCTGGTGGGGCAGCCGCAGGGTCTCTCCCCTCCGGCTGAAGCTGCCCCCGCCCTATGACCCGGCCTCTGCCGACAAATGCCAGCTGCCCTCTCTGTGCACAGCCTGGGGCTGGGCCTCAGGCTCGCTCCAGGCCCCACCCCTTCACTGCTGAGGGACCTGGACGCATCAGGGACTAACTTCTCTGCGCCTCGGTCTCCGGGTCTGGATTACAGGGGTGCTATTGACTACCACCTTCACAGGACGGTCCAGTGCTGGGCACGGCTTGGCCCGTGGACGCTGGCTTTGTTATTCCTACTACGAAGCTGTTAGTGTCGTTCCAGGGCCTGTGTTCACCCAGGTCACCTCCTCCAGGAAGGCGTCCGTGATGCCCAGAGTGAGACTCATATCCTAGCTCAGTCACTCACTGCTGTGAGACGTGTATCGCCTCTGCTCCTGCTTATGATCTGTAATTGCCCCTCTGAAGTGTTCTGTCGGGATAAAACACATCATCGTGAGCAACCACAGGTAACGTGCAGGTAATGTGTACGGGTTTCACCTCATGTCATCCTCCGAGCAGCGTCCCCCGCGGCCCACATCGGGAGGACCACCTCGGGCGTGGCCACCCCAGGAACACAGGCCAGCTCTTGCCCACCCTGGCACCGGGGGTGCAGCCCACCCACAGGCAGGGTGGTGCCAGCGCTCCCCTTTCCGGATGGACCACCTCACAGGCATGTAGCCGTGGCACCCTCTCTGACCCCTGGGACATGTCGGGGACACGTGGACCCACTTCTTGCCGGTGCAGAGCATCCAGTCCCGTCTCTGCGCAAACTGGGGCCTTTATCAGGACGACTCTCAGTCGCGCCACAGGGCACCCTTCCCAAGCAGGTCAGTGGGCGGGGCTGCCCTGGAGCACCCTGAAGGGTGCACGTCCTTTTTTGACCAGCCTCCTGTCTGCCTGGGGGGCAGAGGCCATGAGGCTGGCTTTGTTCCCGAGGCTCCAGCGCCAGGCGCGCTGCATCCTCTCAGGGAGATGTGGCTCCCACTCCCTTCTTTCAAGGAAGACACCTCAAGGGGATAGAAGCAGCCAGAGGGCCCACCGCATGGGCAGCTGGGGTAGAGACCCCCGGGGCCAGCCAGGAGGCTGCAGGGCCTCGAGGGGCGGCAGAGGGAGCCACCTGCAGGGGCAGGAGCACGAGGTCCAAGGCCAAGGAGGGGGCAGTGGGCCCGAAGGACTGAGTGAGGTCAGAGCCGCAGGCCCAGGAAAGCACTCCAGGCCAGCCCGCCCCAGGGACCCAACCTGGGCTCTGGACTCGGACCTGGACCTGCAGCCCCGCCGGCCTCCCACGTGCTCCAGTAGGCGTGCGCCCTCCCCAAAGTGAGGACTCCAGCCCAGCACACTCACACGGGGCCCTGGATGCGGCCACTTCCCTCTCCAGCCCGGCCTGTCCCGTTTTACAGTGAGGGGAACGGCCCGCCGGCCTCTCAAGAGCTGGTAGGACGCCCTGGGCTGGCCACCTTCATCTCCAGACGCCCCCCCTGCCCTCCAGCCCAACCTGCCCCCACCAGGCGCCACTGGCCGGGTCAAGGCCAGCTGCCACGAGAACTGATCTCCAGCCCATCCTCCCAGGCCACTCCAGGTGCCCTGTGTCCCTGGGCCACCGCTCCCATTTGATGGGTCTTTTCTTTTTTTAAGCTAGAAAGCTCCATAAGCCTCCCCTCTGTTCCAGGGTCCCCGTCCTCCCCCCTGCTCAGAACTCACCAGCTCACACCTGTGAGTGCCCCTCAAGGGGACTAAAGCTTCTCAGGTCAAATCAGGCTATACTTGTGAGAGAGCTTTACGGAGCCACGGGCCCCATTGCCAAAACCGCGTGGCGGGTCCTCCAGAAAGACACAGGATTACCTCACGATCCAGCAATTCCACCTCCTGGTGTTTACCTGAACTGATAAGGACTTCAGCGCTATCTGGACACCTGTGTTCACCGAGAAGCATTCCCAACAGCTAGTGCCCATCCACAGACAGCTGGATAAACAAAGTGTGGCCCGTGCACACCACGGACTATCTTATTACTCAGCCTTAAACGTGAAGGAGGCTCTGACACCCGCTACAGCACTGGCCAACCCAGGGACATGGTGCTAAGAAGCAAGGCCGGCACAAGAACGCAGACAGTACAAGGACCCGCTGAGGCAGTCCCTAGAACAGGTAAGTCCACCGCGCCTGCAAGCAGGACAGCAGCTGGGAGGCTGCGGGAGACGGAAGCAGGGTTAGTGTGTGACGAGGCAGGCTTTCTGTTCACAAGAGTTCCGGCCAGTGGTGCCGGCTGCCCGGCAGCACTAATGTGCTTTGTGCCACCGAGCTGGACACTGACAAATGGTTAAGATGGCAAACTTTACATCGTCAGTCAGTTCAGCCACTCGGTCGTGTCTGCCTCTTTGCGACCCCGTGGACTGCAGCCTCCCTGCCCACCACCCACTCTCAGAGCTTGCTCAAATTCATGCCCATCGAGTCGGTGATGCCATCCAACCATCTCTTCCTCTGTCGTCCCCTTCTCCTCCTGCCTTCAATCTTTCCCAGCATTGGGGTCTTTTCAAACGAGTCAGATCTTCGCATCAGGTGGCCAAAGTACTGGAGCTTCAGCATCAGTCCTTCCAATGAATATTCAAGCCTGATTTCCTTTAGGATTGACTGGTTTGATCTCCTTGCAGTCCACTGTATGTCTAATGTATTCATAAAGTATAACGAGAACTGATCTCCAGCCCATCCTCCCAGGCCACTCCAGGTGCCCTGTGTCCCTGGGCCACCGCTCCCATTTGATGGGTCTTTTCTTTTTTTAAGCTAGAAAGCTCCATAAGCCTCCCCTCTGTTCCAGGGTCCCCGTCCTCCCCCCTGCTCAGAACTCACCAGCTCACACCTGTGAGTGCCCCTCAAGGGGACTAAAGCTTCTCAGGTCAAATCAGGCTATACTTGTGAGAGAGCTTTACGGAGCCACGGGCCCCATTGCCAAAACCGCGTGGCGGGTCCTCCAGAAAGACACAGGATTACCTCACGATCCAGCAATTCCACCTCCTGGTGTTTACCTGAACTGATAAGGACTTCAGCGCTATCTGGACACCTGTGTTCACCGAGAAGCATTCCCAACAGCTAGTGCCCATCCACAGACAGCTGGATAAACAAAGTGTGGCCCGTGCACACCACGGACTATCTTATTACTCAGCCTTAAACGTGAAGGAGGCTCTGACACCCGCTACAGCACTGGCCAACCCAGGGACATGGTGCTAAGAAGCAAGGCCGGCACAAGAACGCAGACAGTACAAGGACCCGCTGAGGCGGTCCCTAGAACAGGTAAGTCCACCGCGCCTGCAAGCAGGACAGCAGCTGGGAGGCTGCGGGAGACGGAAGCAGGGTTAGTGTGTGACGAGGCAGGCTTTCTGTTCACAAGAGTTCCGGCCAGTGGTGCCGGCTGCCCGGCAGCACTAATGTGCTTTGTGCCACCGAGCTGGACACTGACAAATGGTTAAGATGGCAAACTTTACATCGTCAGTCAGTTCAGCCACTCGGTCGTGTCTGCCTCTTTGCGACCCCGTGGACTGCAGCCTCCCTGCCCACCACCCACTCTCAGAGCTTGCTCAAATTCATGCCCATCGAGTCGGTGATGCCATCCAACCATCTCTTCCTCTGTCGTCCCCTTCTCCTCCTGCCTTCAATCTTTCCCAGCATTGGGGTCTTTTCAAACGAGTCAGATCTTCGCATCAGGTGGCCAAAGTACTGGAGCTTCAGCATCAGTCCTTCCAATGAATATTCAAGCCTGATTTCCTTTAGGATTGACTGGTTTGATCTCCTTGCAGTCCACTGTATGTCTAATGTATTCATAAAGTATACATAATGTATACATAAAGTTTATGTATACATGGATACATGCATCTAATGTATACATAAAGTAAACATTGTGTATGTAAAGTATTAGGATACATACTTTATGTATACACTAGACACATGTATCCATATTCTTTATATATACATTACGTATACATAATATATACTGTACCACAATAAAAATATATACTTTCTCTTGAATAGTAAAAGTTTTACAAGCCGCATGCCTGACCCTAGCTACATCGGTGCTTCTTAAAGTAGGGTCCCTGGCACAGCAGCAGCAGCCCGTGACCCTGCTGGAACTGCAGACTCTCACACCACGCCCGACCTGACTTCAGAAGGTTGGGGTGGCGGGGGAGAGCCTCCCAGGGCTTCCTCACTCAATACTTTATGTATACACTAGACACATGTATCCATATTCTTTATATATACATTACGTATACATAATATATACTGTACCACAATAAAAATATATACTTTCTCTTGAATAGTAAAAGTTTTACAAGCCGCATGCCTGACCCTAGCTACATCGGTGCTTCTTAAAGTAGGGTCCCTGGCACAGCAGCAGCAGCCCGTGACCCTGCTGGAACTGCAGACTCTCACACCACGCCCGACCTGACTTCAGAAGGTTGGGGTGGCGGGGGAGAGCCTCCCAGGGCTTCCTCACTCTGGAAGTTTCAGGCCCACTGCTCAGGGGCTTCCTCTCCCCGGCGCTCCGGCGCCCTCCATGCTCTCACTGCAGAGCCGTGGGTTCCACCCTGAGCCAGGGAACTAGGGTCCCACAGAGCCCGCCCCCCAGATAGTAAAAGCCCTGCTCTGCGTAACCCTCTGAACTCCAGCTGGTTTCTCCACCCAAGCGCTTCCCTGCCCCTCCTTGATGGCGGTTAAGACCCCCACTCTCAGGAGGCTCACAGGATGGACCTATCCATTTCCCACCAACACACAGAAGGGCTCCACCGTGCTGAGGAGGAGAGCCACGCTGAGAACCCATTGCGCCAGAGGCCCTGGACTCTCTGTAACCCGCTGAGTCCAGACCTCAGCCGGGGATGCTCTGCTGGGACGCGGTGAGCCCCACCCACCCTGAGCCCTTTTCCAACACAAAGTGGGTCCTCAGCGAGTGCCGGATGATGAAGGCACACAGCGCGTCCATGTCACCCAGCCTGCCGGGCCCCACTGTCATCTACAAAAGGAGAAGCCCTTGTTCGTGACATTCCGGTAATCAGCCTGAACGTAACGTTCATAGCACAAGGCCTCGCAGAGTTCACAGAGCACTCCACGTCCTTTTTCAACATGAAACCGAGCTTCGGGGCCAGCGTGAACCCCACCTGCCCCTGGAGTCCTCCTGACCACGGGAGGTAGGGGGCCCACGCCTCCTTCAAACTGGTCAATGCTCCAGCAGCCAACTAACAGGTGCGCGGCGCTGTGGGAAGGTGCAGCTTGGCACTCACGCCTGTGCTTGTGCCCCCCCAGGACCTCTGTCCTCCAATCCTGAGCCTGCACAGTGCCCGCCACACAGCCAGCTGCCCGGGGCAGGGGGCGCGAAACCCACGGTGCTGGGACGCGGTGAGCCCCACCCGCCCGAGCCCTTTCCTTGTCTCCTGTCACGCGTGTCAGCCCCTCACCCCCGTCCTCTCTGCTGCTCCTCCCCAAACCCTCCTGGCCTTGTGGCCGGCACCCCTCAGCTGGGCCCGGACCCTGGGACAGACTGGGAGCAAATAAATGGTCCAGACTTCAGCAGGGCCTGTCCCCACGGAGTCCCCACGGCCCCGTGCCCACGAGTACCACCAGAGAAATCCCAACGGTCTCACCTGCCTCTCCATCACCGTCCCCACACCCATACCCACCCATGGGACCCGGTCCCTGTCCCCCAGCCCCGGCCCCCACATTCACGCCCCCCTAGTCGGGTCAAGACCCAGCTCCAGCCAGGGGCGTGCAGCCCCCCAGCCACAGCAGACGCTGCTGCCGCACCAGGAGGTTAAGCCTGGGCTCTGCACCAGGGCCTTCCATTCTCGGTGTTGCCGCTCTTCAACCAAGAACCAGCCCACAGCCTGCTGAGAGGAGCACGCAGACACGCGTGCAACGCGCCTCCCCGGAGCCCACAGCTGCTGACAGCGGCCTGCGCGGGACGTGCGGCTCGGGGCTTGCGCCTGGAGACAGCCTGCAGCTCAGCGCCGCAGAGGAGCCTCGGAGGAAGCACAGTGACGCTCAGGGCCAAGGCGCCCCAGAGCGGAGAGGGGAGACGGGGAGCGCCCCTCGGCCTGGCCGCGAACGCCTGCTGAGCAGGGAGAAGGCGCTGGCTCTGTCTCCTGGAGCAGCTGAGCCTGCTGCTGCCCCAGTTTGGAGCCGTTCAGCACGCTCTCCAGATGGTTCCTGTGCAAGTTAAAGTAGCACTGCTTTCTGAGCACCCTCCCAGCCTCCCTCAGCACACTCTAATACATCTTTTAGTCCCGGGCTCGCTGCAGGGAGGCAGTGCTGACAGGGTGGCTCGGAGCACAGACTCGGACACCAAACAACTCCGTCCGAACCGGCGGCACAGACCTGCGCTGGGAGGCTCTCACAAGGAACCACGCGAGTTCAGCACAGTGCCTGGCACCCAGCGAGCCTCTCGGTCCACGCCAGCTATTTTTAGCGGTGACTGCAGAGATAAGAGCTGCAAGAACGAAGCGGGGAAGGGAAGTCTCTCTGAAGCACTGATATGCAAGCAGAAAGACCAGACACAAAGCATGACTGGGGGAGCGGGGGGAGTGCTCTCAACAGAAGAAATAACAAATGATCAAAAGGATCCCGGGGCAGGTAGACACTGAAAGGCCCCGCAGGCCCTCAAGTTTCATCTCCGTAGAACTGGAAGCTGCTGCAGGCTGACGGGACATGACCTCTCCTCAGAGACAGCTCCAATCCTGCTGCCTGGAATGGGCTGGAGGCCCTGGGGACCAAGCAGAGAGGCCAGTCCGGAGGCTCCAGGAGCGGTCAGGCAAGAGATGGACATCAGCCCGCACTGAGGCTGTGAGAGGAGGCTAGCTTCTGGAGGATTCTGAAGACAGCTGCCGCTAAACTGGACCCTGAAGAAGACCCTGAGAATGGTACTCCATTTGCAGCCCAAGGAGCCGACGGATCAAGGTGTGAAACCTGGGCCAAGGGTGAGGAGTCCAGGAGATACGCACGGGGACAGCAGGGATGGGCTTGCGACTGGAGGCTGGACCTCAGGACCAGCCCGCCACGACCCTGTAACGCCCATGAAGGCCAGGCTGACGCCTTTCTTTCCAGACTCCTTCACCACCGCAGGATGAGCACGGAGCAGAGGCTCCACACACACCCACAGGCAGCACTCCAAGACAGTGAGGAGGGCCCGGCGCGTGGCCTCCGTGACTCGGGCACTCAGCTGAGGGCCCGCAGCAGGGTCTCTAAGGAGCTGGGAGAGGCTCACGATTCCAGGGCTGCGGAATGGGCACGGGTCCCCGAAGACTGGCTCGCTTGACCAATAGAATAAAGCCAACCTAAATACAGGCAGGGCAGGTGTGGGGACGCGGGGGAAAGTGTGGAACGTCTCCACTAGCAAGCCCAGGAAAAGGGGCCGGCGGTTGGCCCCCAGCGTCCGTGGGCTCAACCCCGCTCCGCCATTTTAGACAAGGGCCAGAGTACGGGATGATTCTGGTGGCCTGGGAGGATTCTGGAACAATCCCCTGAGGATGACGAGGGACGGCTGTGCTGCTGGGGAGCGGTTCGAGCAGCTGGGGGACCAGCATGTGGAAGGGTCCGGAAAGATGAGGGAGTGGGCTCCAGTCTCTCCCCCAACACTCCTCACAACTCCTGGAAGTGGCCGCACGTCCCTGGTGGTTATGGGCCAAAAGCCAGCCAGACGTTCTCCTAACACGGAGGAGAGCCTCTTGCAGAGTGCAAAAAGCACTCCTCAGAGACCACCTGCAGAAGAGCCGGCACACGTCTCTCTCTCTAGAGCCTGTTGTGAATGAGTCCAGTCCAGCTCTGTGTTCTCTCCGATAAACGTCCCCAAAGAAACCTCCTGAGAGAAAGACTGTGAAGCTCAGTCGTGCCTGACTCTTTGCGATCCCATGGACTGTAGCCCGCCGGGCTCCCCTGTCCACGGGGATTCTCCAGGCACGAACACTGGAGTGGGTTGCCATTTCCCTTCTCCAGGAGACCTTCCCCATCCAGGTATCGAACCCCGGGGTCTACTGCAGGCAGACTCTTTACCAACTGAGCCCCCAGTGGAGAGACCCAAATGCAAAGGGTCAGGCGTGGCCCGGTCCATGCGCTCCATGGCAGAACCCACTCAGCCCAGGGCACACGAAGCCCAGGGTGTCACGGGGACGCGAGGGTCAACAAGTGCCCGGCCGGGGACACAAGGCCACAAAGTGAGCGGTGGTGGCGGTGAGGGTGGCAGGGAGGACCAGGAGCGCCTGCCTGCAGGGCGGAGGGCGTGGAGAGGAGCTCCTCTGGCCTTCAGCACGCTGTCCTCCAGGCGAAACCCACTCCTTCCTGGGGTACCCTACTGCTGTCAAGTCTCAGAGCCGCCTGTGTCCCCCCGACTCCCTTCCCGGGAGTCCGGCCTCGCCCAAGGGGTGTACTGGGCAGACACCAGCGGAGGTCAGCCCAAAAGGCTGGGAAAACGGCCCTGCGGTGGGGGATGAGGGCAGCCAGCCGCGGCCCGATTCCCCCCACCTCCCAGCTCCGCTCCGCTCCTTCCTGCTGTGTGGCCTTGGGCGGCTGGCTCACCCTCTCCGTGCGCCTGGCCCTGCCCGGGCGGCGGGCGCGGGCCCCCCCCGCCCGCCGCCCCCCCGCGCCCTCGCGGCGCCCGCAGCCCCGCAGGTGCGCCCGGGGCCCTGCGGCTCACCCAGTTCCCGAAGCCGAACTGCTCGATGGCATCCAGCAGCAGCTGCTCCTCGCGGCTGGTCCAGCCGCCCTCGGCCTCGGGCCCCCAGAGCGTGAAGCGCCCGCCGTCCACCAGCTGGTAGCCGTGGTAGCGGCGGTGGTGGCCGATCTCGGCGCCGGCGNCGCCTGGGGCCCTGCGGCTCACCCAGTTCCCGAAGCCGAACTGCTCGATGGCATCCAGCAGCAGCTGCTCCTCGCGGCTGGTCCAGCCGCCCTCGGCCTCGGGCCCCCAGAGCGTGAAGCGCCCGCCGTCCACCAGCTGGTAGCCGTGGTAGCGGCGGTGGTGGCCGATCTCGGCGCCGGCGGAGAAGCACTCGGGGCACAGCTCGATGTCCTGGCACTCCGTGCAGCGGAAGCGCAGCGGGCTCACCTCGGCCAGGCAGTACACGCAGTACTTCTTGCCGAGCTCCGCCATCTTCCGCCACCGGGGCCCCGCCGCCCCGCGCTCCAGCGAAACCGCCGCGGCCGCCGCCGCCGCGGCCGCCCCGCCCCAGGCGCCCGCTGCAGCCGGCCTGCCGGGCCGCGCGTCCCGCCTCAGCGCGCAGGCGCCCTCGGGCCGGCCCGGCCGCGCACCGCGCAGGCGCCGCCGTGCGGAGGGGGGTGGGAGTCGGGGAGCCCGGTCCTCCGCTCTGCGCCTGCGCACCTCGACATCCAGTGCCGGCCGCCTCGCCTCAGAGGCCCAGGCGCTCTGGCAAGCGGGCGGAAAAGGAAGCCGGGGCGGGACGCGTCCCGCCCCTTCTCGGTGCGAGCCTACGCCCTCCGCCAATCAAAGGTGACCCCCGTCGTCCGGGGGCGGCCACCCATTGGTCTGCTCTGGCCGGGAGGCGGGGAGGAGAAGAGGGCGGAGCCCCAGGCTCTGGCAAAAAGGAAGCGCGGAGGGGCGCGCCCCGCCCCTTCTGGGTACGAGCCTACGCTCTCCGCCAATCAAAGCTGCCCCCCGCCGTTCGGGAGCGGCCTCCCATTGATCTGCTCTGGCCGGGAAGGCGGGGAGGAGAAGGGGCGGGGCGTGGGACAGAGGTCCAGCCAATCGCTGGGCCCCTCCGCGCGCGCCCCTGGTTGCCCCTGGAAACCAAACATCCAGCAGCTCCCGGCTGGAGGGTCTGCGGCGCTGACCGGAAGGGAAGGAGATGGACGACCACACTGGGGACCCCGAGACGGAAGATGGAGAGGTGGAGAGCCTGGCCTCGCGGCTGTCCGGGGTCAAGGCCAGCTCCGTCTCCCAGTCTCCGGTGGAACCCGCGGAGCCGGAGCCGGTGACGAAGACCCTAGTAGAGGCTTCGGAGGAAGGCGCCGCCGCGCCGAAGCCGGCCAAATCCCAGGAAGGGCTGGCGGTCACCGAATCTGCTGGTGAGGAGGGCCCCGGAGAGCTTGAGAGCCCAGCCGAAGCCCAGGAGGAGGCCGAGCCAGGGGAGCCGCGGGAGGCCGGGCCTGGGGAGCCAGCCGAGCCGGAGCCCGAGGAACCCGAGGAGGAGGGAGTGGAGGAGGAAGGCGAAGAAGAGGAGGCGGCGGCAGCGGCGGCGGAGCCCGGGAGGAAGGAGGTCCCGTCGCAGGTCTCCCTGCAGCAGACCACGGCCGGTAAGGAAGAGGCCGCGGAAGCCCAGGGCGCTGAGCGGGAAGGCCAGGTAGAGGAGGAGGAAGAGAGCGAGGCGAGCGAGGCGAGCGAGGAGGGGCTGGAGGCTCGGGTCCCCCAGAAAGACGAGGACGAGCTGAGAAACCTGGACGAGGGGCTTGTGCTCGAGCCTTACGACTGGAGCGAGGAGGTGCAGGAGCGGCAGGAGCAGCAGCTGCGCTCCGAGCTTCTGGAGCAGTACCGCGCCCTGGTGGCGGAGCGCGGCCGCTACCAACGCTACAACCTCTACCTGCAGCACAAGATCTTCGAGGCGCTGCGCAAGAAGAAGGGGGTGGAGGCCGCCGCCGAGGCGCCCGGAGGCGACAGGGGCGCGGAGCCCGAGGCCCCCGAGAAAGAGCAGGCCTACCTCCGCCATCTGGCCGTCCTGGAGGACCTGCGGAAGCAGGAGGCCGACGACCTGCGCTGGTATCACCACGAGCTGGACCAGCTGAGGCTGCAGTGCCAAGAGAAGGTCTCCCGGGTGGACAAGGAGTGGCGGCGCTTCCAGGCGCTCAAGAAGCAGGTGGCGATGCAGGCCATGGGCAGCTGCTGGATGAGGGGCGGCCGCCAGGCCGCATTGCGAGAGGTGGAGCAGATCCAGGCGCTGGAGGATAAGAAGGAGAAGGAGATGAGTGCAGTGAGGCTAGAGAACGTGCAGCTGAAGCAGAGCCTGGTGCATTTTGAAACCAGGCTGAGGACCCAGGAGGACCTGACCGAGGGCCTGCTCCTGATAGACTTCGAACAGCTCAAGATCGAGAACCAGACCTTCAACGAGAAGGTGGAGGAGCGGAATGAGGAGCTCCTGAAACTGCGCGGCAAGGTGACCAACAACGTGCAGATAATAACTCACGTGAAGGAAAAGTTACACTTTGTGGACATACAAAACATGTGTAAAAAGGCAGAGCTCATGGAGACTGAGGCTCAGGTGGCCCGGAAGAGGGACATCTTGACCAAGACTAAGCAAGCCCGAGATGGCCTGCGGCTTGACAACATCCGGCTGAATCAGAAGTCTGGGCTTCTGGGCAAGGAATCCCTCCTCCGGGACATGGAAGAGAAGGTAGACAGGACGGAGGTGCTCAACCAGCGCCTGGCGAGCCTGAAGCACCACCACGCCGGGCTCGTTCTGTCCTGCAGAGGCGTGAAGCAGAAGATCAGGGAGGCCAAGGCCTTTCTGCCCTCCTGACTCAACTTATGGGCGACCTTGGTCTCAGCAAACTCCACCCTTCACTAATTCCTCTTCTTCCTTTGCTGCCACGCTTAAAAGGCCCCTGATGGTTGGGATGAAAGTGTGTTTTGTATTCTTAATTTTTCAGCTTCCAAATTAATGCTGAGCACAGAATTGAGTTGAATATAGAGAAACTAGTAAAACAGGTACAGGGAAACAAACAGGGATGGCTTAATGTCCCGACTTCTCATAAAAAGCTGTCACAGACCTTTTTCTATCTGAGCAAATCTGTAATTTCAGTGTCCCGACACTGAGGAGAACCGATCCTCCTCCATGTTCAAGAGGGTTCAACAAACGGGCAGGGTGCCCAGAAAATTCCTGTGCACTAAACGCATGAGTAAATCCTCTTTGAATGGATTGAACTGTGTGGTCCTGAATCGCTCGTTTCAGTTCAAACCTCACCAGTTCCCTTAAAACTGTTTTGCATGTAAACAGCGCTAGCTTCTGGGGTAATCAACACCCAGGAAGAAGAGGGATGAGAAACAGGGAGAAGAGCCTTGTCCAATGAAAGGAGGCTCAGTCTGTCTAACTGTGAGTGTCTATTTCTGGCTCAAGGACAGTCTTCAATGCTAATGAAACGTTTTCTTGGACCCACTGAAGAAGTGCATTGATCGTACCCAAAGTGAAATTTTGTTTTCCAGTGAAGACAAAATGGTGACTGTACTGTGTTTTGCAGGTGCAAAACATAGATGCTGGGACTGCTGAGTGTCCATAAGCCTTTCGTTTTCAGCAAGATATTTTCAGACCTTAGACCATCACTAAGCACATGATTTTTTTTACTGTGTCAAATATTAAGATGTCTATCATTCCTTGAGTTCATGTAAGAAACACCTGACAGGTCTATCCCCTTAACCTGAAGTCAACGATGGCTGTTTTAAAGTTTCTTTGATGCTTTGGAAGTCAGGGGCTTTATTTCTTCTTAGTTTTAGCTTGAATTTTGAGATGCGCAGATTTGGGATTAAAAGTATTCTTCCATCCCTAAATTTAAGAAGTATCATAAGAAGGGTGATCTCTTCTTGGTGCTAAATACCTTTAGAAAACCCCACTGTAGGCAGATGACTCGGTCGTGAGACTATCACAATAACTTTTGTCTTTTGATGACATTTTGTTTTCTAAAGTGCTTTCCCTTTAAAGCCAATGAAGACTGATTAGAATTCCCTAACTTCCACAGCATGAACACTGTTATAATATCGTAATCAAAGCACACAAACGTAACAGTGAGGAGAGTAAGAAGCTTTGCCTTCCTGCTTCCCTTCTGTTTTTCCTCTACAATTTTTGTCTTCTCTCCATCCTATTTATCAAGACCAAAGTCAAATAGTGATCCCTGGCAGACAGAACTTGGTTTTTCCTGTGCCTCAAACTGGGAGCAGCAGGGGCTCACTCTTTTGTGGCTGGGGAGGTTCAAGTTGGCAACAGGCTCAGTGCCTACAGCTTTGATTATGAGTCTCCCGCCGCTGGTTCACTAGAGACAGGACAGGTATTTTCAGCTGACTCGGAACCACCGGCAATTACCCAGGTGGACTTCCTCATCAGCCTTCAACCTGGTGACCAGTAGGTCTCTGAGATGTGTGTGTGTGTGTGTCTGTGTATTCAGTCGTGTTTAAGCTGCAAAGTTACCGATGTCCTCTCAAATTATGTTACCTGTGCTGAAGATGTTCCAGTTGACTAGAAGGTAATAATCTTGTTAACTATTTCATAACAAAGTTCTAATAACTCACAAGCTGCTTCAGACAGACCACGTCCAAGGAAGAACGCCAGGGACCCAAAAATCATCGTCCGCTTCCCTCAGCGCCTGACAGCTGTCTGCAGGCACAACCCCACCCCGGCCTGTGACCCACCGACCCCTCTGTGACTGTACCCCCAGGAGGCAAAGACCCTGGAAGGCAGACAGTGGGTTTATCATCCTCCCTGGTGACCAGCACACTGTGCAGTAGAGTCGGGGTTCAGTAAATTTGTTGGGCTAATAACATCCATGTTAGTCTCATTTGCTGAATATATTCATTACTTGAATTCCTATTACGTGTCAGGCAACAAGTCCCATGCCGGATTCAAAAATGATTACAGGTAGTAACGAGGACGTCTCAGTGAAGTAGAGCCAATGAGGACAAGGACAGGGAGGCAGGCTCATGGCTTTGGAAGGAGGACCCCAGAGCCCCACAGCTCCTCCCCCTTCCTCCAGGGGACAGTTACAGAGCAGTGCCCCAGTCCGGACTAGAAACCCCTAAAACTAAGATGATTCTTATGAACACTAAAAGGCTATAAAGATTTCCTTTTCTTCTGTCAAAAAGTACAGGGCCTGGAAAATGGAGGCACAAGAAAATCTAAATGAGATGTCCATGAAAGTAGCCTCTTGGTTTTCTGCTTTCAACATTTTATCCTAATTTAGAAAATAAAACACACAACCACTTGCTCATCTTTGGGTAGCTGGCCAAGGCCTTTCCTTAAGGGTAGAATCTTTGATTCTCGAATTGTCTACGGCATCTTAAATTTCTTGCAAAATAACCGCAGAGCAGACTCCATTATCCTCCTTTTTCAAATCCTGGCCACACCACTTCCTCCATCAGGCTGGTGGCTCGGCCTCTGTGTGCCACGGTTTCCTCAGTACTGACTTCAGAGTTGTCGTGAGGATGAAACATACTTTCATAAAGGCTTAATGTAGTGCCTGGCCGGCCCACAGTCCACATGCAACAGATTCTAAGTATTCTCCAGCTGCCTCGCCCACATCCCACTCAATAGCATTTGAAAGAGATTTGCCTTTGAGACTTTTCAAAGCTTTTAGTGTTCTTAGAAGCAACACTGTTCTTTCCGCAACAGTGGTTTAACAGAGCATTTAATTGAATTATGTAAATACAATAACTACTACCATCGGCATAAAAAAACTTGAGAACGGTAATCAGTGACTTAGGCTCAACTCATGGAAGTAGCTGTGTACTGCCAGTCGGCAGCCTACCAGGTGAGGGAGATTTAGGGTGAACTAGCCTTTCTTTAAAGTGATCTGAGCTGGATGTGGCCGCTGTTACAGAGGGTGTCTTGTTTGTTGTCGGCATCGGTGGCAGGAGGGACGCAGGCACTACCTGGATAAAGCCCAAGGCACCTGAAAAGGAAACGCTTCTTCACCACTAAATGAAAACCATTTTTGGGTGACAACGCATGAAATTTTTTAGTTCCTCAGTGGAAATACATGCTTTTCTTTTCGTGTAAGTTCATCTGCAGTCATTATTTAGCTTTTTACCGCTAGGCAGGTGTGCAAGCTTGCTCAGTTGCTTCAGTCATCTCCAACTCTTTGCGACCCCAGGGACTGTAGCCCGCCAGGCTCCTCTGTCCACGGGATTCTCCAGGCAAGAAGGCTGGAGTGGGTTGCCACTTCCTTCTCCAGAAGATCTTCCTGACCCAGGGATCCAATCTGTGCCTCTTGCATTTCCAGCAGATTCTTTACTCGCTGAGCCACCTAGGAAGTGTGTCTTCTATAAAAAGAGAGTTCATCCACCCCCAATTCATAGTTTGTTTTAAACTCTGAGATGGTCTTAGGGTGATGAAGCATCCAGATGCTATCGATGAAAGGGACCCCAGGTTACTTCCACCGTGTCCCGTCTGAGAACCTGGCTCTAAGGCTTCCCTCTGCTGGCCACACCCCTCCTCTGGTCCTTCTGGTGACCCGCAGCTCACTGCAAGGCCCAGCCGGGGAGCACCTGCCTCCCCACCCTGCTGGCACAGCACCTCCTTCCCTCTCTTGCCTTCTTGGCAGGCTGCACACTGTGGGGGGGTGGGGGGGGGTTGTCTTTGAACTGTCAGCCCCCTAGTTTCTCTTAGGAAAACACTCCCCAACTTCCACCCTTACCACGGCTTGGGTGTTGGTGGGGGGTCACCCCTCAGGGCCAGCCGTTGGGCATGGCTCTGCCTTCTCAGAGCTGAGGTCAGAAGCCCCAGAGCAACATGTTCTCTGGGGAGCCGTGTTTCTGACCAAGGGCTGGGGAGCCGCAGGCCAGAGTCTGAGTCCCCACTCTGCCAGCACGTGGCCGGAGGGGCCCAAGCAGATCACTTCTGAGCCACACCTCCAACGACAGGGTGTGACGGAGCTGCTGCGAAGATAAATGAGGTCATCCTGGCAACTGAGCCCCAGGCCTGGCGTGGGGGGAGCAGTGACCGAGAGGGAAGCCCCAGCTGTGAACCCTCGATAACTCTCCACCAGTCTCAGCCTGCAGGGGGTGGAGACCACAGTGCAGTGCCTGGGGCAGGTCGCCCGTGCACAGGGAAGGCGCTGTTTCTGAGTCGTGCAGGGCTGAGACATCGGACCAAAGGGCCCAGAAGCCAGACACCCGAGACCGGAAGGACCAGCACGCACACCAGCAACGTGAGAGTCCATCGCCCTGCCGGCTCCGGGACCTGGAGGACCGCTTCTCGCTCACCATCACCGTGGCGGGGCAGCACTGCTGGTCTCCGCCCCCGAGACGGGGAGAGACCAGGTACCCGTGGACACCCGGCAGGTTCGGGGTTAGGGGAAGAGCCGGGCAGCTGGCCCGGAGAGCCTGACGCCCTGCTGGGATGGGGGGCAGGCGCAGGTGGTAGGGGCGTGAGCAGGTGAGCGAGGCAGGTCCGTGGGCCAAGGGACCTAAAGCTAAAGGGGCTAAAGCTGCAGGTGGTCAGGCTCGAGGGGCAGCAAGCCTGGGGTTCCCCTTGGCCTGGAAGGGGGACAGTGCTAACTTTCCGATTCCCTGACCAAATCACTGTAACCGAACCACCTCTTTTATTTAACTGAGACTAGTAAGTAAGTGCATTTGAAAATATTCAAATAGCATGATGCTCAAAGTCAAATTTTACCATACTTTGGGGTGAAAACTCTAACTTGAAACCAAACGGCAGTGAACGTAAGCAACAATTTTACATGACTTTTTATTTAATAAAACCACATATTTACAATTCAAAAAGCCCTAGTTTGATACACTTTACTAAATAAAATTAAAGGTAAACTGTACAAGCAATTAAAACATGATATGTAGTAAGTGTTATCAGGAGTTTTCTATCAGCAAACTATTTAAAATAGTCAAAAACGGAGCAGTTAAAAAGTACTCTTTAAAGTGAACGTTGTTCCAGATGGGATTTCAGTGACTGGTGGGGACACGGCAACCGGCTCTGAGGTGCCAGCCGCAGAGGCCCCAACCCTGACATCTCACTTCCTGAAAATCAGTGGCACCGGAAGTGGAGAGGGCTGACTTCCCAAGGGGGCTGCGCTTCCAATTCTGTTTCTGGTTTTCCGAAACCAGAATGGCGAGCAGAGCAGCACAGCCCTGGGCGGTCCGGCAGCCCTCTGCCCTCTGTGGCAAGTGGCTGAGAGACCCTAGACTGGGACCTCGAACTTCCCAGACTCCGAGGTGGACACATCAAGCCAGCAGAGAGCTCGTGTGGTCCCTGAACAGGTCATGAAAACTTCCTCTGAACTACAGATCTGGAAGTGTTGCAGAATGGCCTGGAATCCTGCTTAAAAACTCAATGCATATACGGTGCTATCTGAAGAGACTTACGTCGAACCGTCTGACAGCCACGTCGAGGGCTGGGGTGCTGACGGCACGTGGAGGCGCACAAACGCATTCTTAGGAACTGCCCACGGCCCCGGGCGCGTCGCTTTCTGTCGCCACTTCGGGAACGTCTTTATGTACAGTAAGAAAATATATACATCTTTCATGAACAGAAAGCCTACGTCACGGGACGAGACCAGGTACCTCCGCGAGGCAGGGCGTGATGGGGTCAGCAGCCCGTTTTCGGCCCGGTTACGCTCAGCCTCTCGCGGAGTCCGGGAACGGCCCCGGCACTCGGTGGAGATGGAAGACCTCCTCCAAGGGGTCAGGCGGGTCGGCGCTTCAACGCCGAGGCAGGAAGTGGTGGGGGATGCTCTGCAAGCTCCCCAGGGAGTTCAGCCAGGAACAGAGGTGGGAAAGGACACGTGGGACAGAGCCGGGGTGGAGGGCGTGAGGACGGCCAGTGGCTCGGCGCTTGCTTTGTACGTGAAGTGTCATCAGCGGGCACGGCAGGTGGAGAAAAACCTGTGAAAGTAACGCCGTGGCTAGGCTCCACCCCGAGGGCGGGCGTATGGCTGAAAGGGCGGCTGGGCGGCAAGTGCCCGTGGGCCTGGCCTCCCCAGCGCCCCAGAGACAGGCGCGTGAGCGCGTGGGAGCCGTGTCCGTGTGGATGGGCCTGTCCTTTGGACTTCTTCGAGCCGACGGTCTTCACGTCTCTGAATTCAGGTAACCAAAGCTCTTAATGCAAAGTTTGCCAAATGTGTCAAGGAAAAGCTGGGACAAAAATGTGGTGAATGAGGTGAGGGGCGACGCTGAGAACTCCTGACAAGCTAACTGGGCCGCTGGACGCGGGCTGCTCGTGCCCCAGTGCCCACAGCCATCCCCTGAGCGGACCGTGTGAGGCGGGGTCACCGCCCCAGGGATGGCACCTGCCCTGTGGGGACAGGAGGAGCGCCCGCCCCACGCGGGCTGGCCCGGCCTCCCAGGAACTGGTGGGCAGCCAGGGGCAGGGCGTCTTGAGGCAGGCTCTGCTCTAACGCCCATCTCTACTGCCGCAGGGTCTGGGTGAGGCACCACTGCTGGACAAAGGGGGTGCGGCCTCTGGGACAGCAGGGCGCCCCCGGAGCCCGAGCGTGCGCTGCCAGCCCCGGTGCTGGAGTTTTGTCAAGGCAACGTGGTAAAAGGTCAGCCTGAAGGTCAGCTCGTGTGTGTTCCGGGGAGCCCACGCACCAGCGGCTGTCCTCCAAGAGCCCGTCTTCCCGTCCTGCTTGTCTTTGGTAGGCAGGCTTCAAAAACACGACCTGCGGCTCTGGAAGGATTACCTCGGCAACTAAAATCAGCAGTCCCTTTTGGACTAAAATACGTAGATATGAGCCAATGCCATCTCTGAGGTCTCCTGAATAACATTTCTCATGCACCTTGGCTAACGACAAATTGTAATCTACTTTCCGGTAGTTGACATAAAAGCATTACAATTTAATTAGCTTTTGCTGAAATGAGAGGAGGGAATTGGCCGCTGCCCTATTTTTAAACCATGCAGAATGCACAGTGGTTGGCCATGGTCCTCATTCCACTGAGCTTAAGGCTTAGCCTTGGTTTAATTCTTTAAAAGTGTTTTTTGTTTGTTGTGTTGTGTTTAAGGCCAACTCCAGCATTAGGGATCAAACGTGGAAACAGCCCCTGTCCTCCGGAGCTGCCAGGGCATCCGCCTGAAGCCACACAGGTGCCACGTGGAGCCTGCTTCCCAGCTGATCACGAGTCCACTGCCTCGTCAGTGCCGCAGAGACGGGCTTCCTTTCTCCATTTCCCTGCTGTCCTTCTGCAAGGCGGTCAGCACCTGGGAATCACAGGGAGACACCGGTGGGCAACTGGCAACACACGGACACAGGTCCTCAAGGCCTCCCTGGCGGCCACGCCTCCCGGCCACCTTCCACATTCCTGCAGACTCATCTTCCTACCGCGGAATCCGGGTCACAAGCTCTCTGGGCTAGGACGTTAGCCAGGGACTTCCCTCCGGGCACCAGCCGGCAATGAAAGGCCAGGCTACCAGGCTCTGCCCCTTCCAGTCTGGCTGCAGCCGCCCATGCTCCCCACCAGTGGAGCCAGGCCCCCCACTCCAGAAGGCTCACGTGCCGTCACGCCTTCCCATGCTGCTGCCCCCTCTGCCCCACCCCTCTCCTCACCAGGGAATGACCAATCCTTCTGAGGCCCAGGTGACACCAGCTCCCAGCCAAGCCTCCCCATGCGTCCCCAGGGCGATTTAGCTCCCTCTTCCTTGCACAAGTTACAGGGGGTAAAGCAGAAACCCTGCACGAGGGTTTCAAATGCATGGCACAGAAGGGCTGACGGCAGCTGGAAGCCCCTTCTCCTCCTCTGAGCGAGACGGCCAGCCAAACACAACCACGGAACTGTTTGCTAAAGCGGGGCAGGATCTTACCCTTAAGCACCGTATTTAAGAGAAAAGGGCACAAACCACAGTTCCCGTGGGACCTGGAACTAAACAAACTCAGAGGCGAGGCCCACCGTCAGGCTGACTCCTATTACCGCCCCACTGTTAGAGGGTGTCCTACTCTCTAATAACCCTGGACCTGGTCTTAACCGGTAATTTTCACCAAAAATCCAAGAAGCAGAATGACAGATCTGGACTTGGCCTGTCTGTCTGTGCGTGTGTCTGCGGGTGTTTGGACGGGGGCGGGGGAGGACCAGGGAAACATGAAGGGAGGTCAGCAGACCGCAGCTGTGCGCGATGGGAAGCCAGGGCAGCGCTGGGTTCGAGGGACGGGCACGGCGCCAGGAAGGGCCCGCTCTCTGCAGCCCCTTCAGAGTACCGGCGCAAGGGCCGAGTCCCAGGAGGCTCCAGAGGGCTCACGCGCAGCCCCGCGGGGACCCCGCTCAGAGGCCCTGCCCAGCCCCGCGCTCTGCGGTCGCCACCCTCAAACCCTCGACGCTCATTCTGAACACGAGGCCCCACACCTTCATCGTGTGTTGCCCATTTATTTCTTAATCAGAGAAAGGCTCTTCTTCCCTCTCACCAGGTCCCTGATAATTATGTAACCGGTCCTGCTCACACAGGAGCTGAGGTTTCTGTTTTTAACAGCTTAATGGGACATAACTCACATACCATACATAAAATTGACCCACTTCATGTGTTCAATTTGGTGGCTTTTAATATAGTCACAGGTAACGCATGGCCCTCGGCACAGCCAATCTCGGGGCATTTTCATCGGGGCACGAGTAGGCCTTTCCCCTGCTCGCCACGTCCCGTCTCTACAACCCCCTTCCTGAAACTGCACGGCAACGGGGCCACACAGCGTGTGGTCTGCAGTCTGGCTCTCTGTTCTGAAGGGGCACCCACACTGTCGCGGGGGTCAGTACTTCACTCCTGTTTATAAACGGGATGCATTTGCTTCAGAGCTGGAACGCACAGCACACTACGCAGAGAGCAGTGCCCCCGCCCTCGGCTGGTAAACCAGGGGAGCATTTCACGGTGTTACCCAAGGGCCCGCCACAGCAGCTGCGCTCTTCCCCTAGAGACCTGACAGGAAGGAAGGCCACCAGCCAGGGAGCATCCACAGGGGAGAGAGGACCAGCTCGGGGGCAGACCAAAGGGCCCAGGGCAGAGGGGACCCTGTCTGGGTAATAAATGAACAGGCACTGGATTGTGCTCTAAAAGGGGTGAAGTTCATGGTGCTGTAAATTATTAAAGCTGTGAAACAAGAATAAATAGGCCGCTAACCAAGATCAGAGAGCGACAGGCAAATCACCTGTGAAGTAATCTGGCCAAACACAGACACTGGGAGCTTCCTTGAGCCTCCAGGTCAGTTTACAGGAAAGAGAGAAGGACCACGACGAACGCCACAGGGACAGAAGCAGCAAAATCCAGACTGTGACAAGTGCTACTGGACGTAACCTCGTTTCTTCAATAAGTAAAGGGGAGGGAGAAGTGGAAAGGAGGGGTGACCCTGTACACTGTAAGAAGACGTGAGAGACTGTTCATCCAATTACAATGTGTAGGCCTTATCTAGACCTTGACTCAAGCCAACGACAAAGCTACTGCTGATGTCTGAAAACAGAAATCTGAAAGCTGACGGGATGCTTGACAGGCACATGGGGCTTGGTTATTCTCTCTTCTTCTATTTTGCATGTACTTTAAATCTTCCACTAATAAAAAACGTAAATCAGGAGCAAGCACTGTATGGCAAGGACAAGGCTCCCCAGGACCTGGTGTTCAGGCAAGCCAGGCGCACACAGCTCCGGAGGCCAGGTGTTCTACTTCCCTTTCATACGACAAAGACTGGGAACCAGGCCTAGGAGCAAAGTCCAGAGGGGAAGCGGGAGCCCTGGAGGATGCGCTCCCCTGCGGTCGCCCGGACGGCCCTGAGGGCAGCTGCCGGAGCTCCAGCAACGTCCGAGGAGCCCTCCCCTCCCCTCCCCCCACTGAGGACACGCGGCCCCTCTCTGCGCCCCTTCTGTTGGTGAGAGGGAGACAGGTCAGCCCCTGTGGCTCTCCGTCTCTGGGATCTAAAAACAGGGGGAAAGCCTGGTTCACAAAGTGCCGTCTACCAGGAGGGGGCCCTGCACTGCTACAGCTGCTCGGCCGCCCCGTCGTGCCTGACCCTTTGCGAGCCCGTGGACTGAACCCGCCAGGCTCCTCTGTCCATGGGAATACTCCAGGCAAGAACACTGAAGCAGGCTGCCCTTTTCTTCTCTAGGGGATCCTCCCAACCCAGGGATCCAACCTTCGTCCCCTGCAGTGTAGGCAGGCTCTTTACCATCAGGGCACCTGGGAAGCCCCTGTAGGAGGGGTGGGGAGATTTCCCTTCTCCAGCTCCTCACCCAGAGGAAACGACTGTCTAAAACCCTGTGTGGAAGAGCCAGGCCCCAAACCCAGGGCACCTTCGAGAGGGCTGGTTCCTCACAGGGCGCTCCGCATAACCCGCTTCCTCAACCAGACAGGACAGGGAACAAAAGCCCACTCACCTGAGCCCACTTCTTGTTTCGACTTTGCATCTGAATGCTGGCGATGGAAGCAAAGAACTCCTCGGCGGGCAGGTCCTCCGGCAGCCGCGTGAGGAACTGCGCCACGTGAATGAAGTCCATCCTGGTCAGGACGTCCTGGAACAGCCTGAGGAGGCCCAGGGCCGTGCGGAACAGGAACTCCTCCCCGTCACGGCAGAACACGTCCCAGACCCGGCAGGCCAGGTCGAGGGGCAGGGACTTGCTGTAGAGAGTGAAGATCCTGCGGGGGAGAGGGGGCGTCAGATCCCGGAGGTTGCACGCCAGAGCCCTGGCTCAGGGCGGATCCTCGCCGGGGCTCCTGAGTTTAGGCCCTTTCACACTTCACGTCCTGGGAGGCGGGGAAGGGGTGGTGGTGGACGAGCTCTGGCCCGCATTCACGCTGAAGGTCAATTTAAACGTTTTCTAAAACAGCGCAATCAGCCCTCACAAAGCATCTCAAACAACGTACAGCTTCCGAATTAGACGCCGTACTTCTGCATGCAGCACACGCCTATCAGGAACCTACTATTTGCTCACTCTCACTCTGAGGCAGGCGCTAGGCGTTAAGTCAATGAGGCAGGCGGAGCTTCCTTTGGTGGGAAATAAAAACAGCAAATGGAAATGCGTAACTGAATCGACGCGCAGGCACCTGCATCTGAGGAGCACTGCACACGCTCCTCCCGGCAGGGGCCACCGAAGGAACAGGGCAGTCTTGCGAGTAAATCTGACAGTGGATCCCAGGAAACTGATCTCACATTTAAACCCATCAGGTGAAAACAGTGAGCCACAGATATGCCTTCCCTTAAAAAACTGTTGACAATCACAATTCAAACCGCCACACACACTGTCTCGGGTGACCAGAGCATGTCAGCAGGTAGGTGAGTCCAGGCCGGCGTGTGGAGCCCAGCCCCCCGCTGCCCTGGGGCCAAATCTGGAGCATCTCCTGACCCCACACCCAGATAGATGTGCCCAACCGCCTGGGCTCCCTCGAGCCCAGGGCTCTGAGG